>JAXQQM020072760.1:0-98284 GCA_034641835.2 Pinus albicaulis
TTTTTCTTTCTGAATTGCATAAGTCTTGTTTGAATAATCAATTTGAATTGATTCTAAGGGCATATTGTAGAATAGATATTAGTATTGGGTTCTAAAAATTCCCTGTAAAAATAATTCAACACCCATTAAGCCTTCAAAAGGCTCTACTATGACTCATGAAGATGAAGAATTGCAACATGATCTATCAACATTACAAGAGAGTGTATTCAAACATACACCACGCAAAGAGAACAAAAATGAAATGGAAGTTGAAGAAAGTGAAGCAAGATGGATGGTTTGAAGAAAGGCATGGAACCTAGGATCGATGGCATGGAAGCCGGCATGGAAGCTAAGATGGATGACATGAAGACAACATGGATGACATGAAGAATGATCTAAAAGCATACATGGAAGGCTTGATGACAAGCTTAAAACCAGAAATGATTCCTAATGGCGGAAATATAGGAGAAGAACCTCCTGATGAGAACAAAATAAATGTTAATCATGATTCCATAAACTCGAATGTTGGCGGGAAGAACCACCATATTCAAAAAATGGATATGAGGAAGTTTGATGGAAAGGATCCTGTAACATGGATACTACAGATGGAGCAATATTTTGATCTCCATAACGTGCAAAACACACAAAAGGTACGCATTGTAACTTTACATTTAGAACAAAATACATTTGTATGGTATCGATGGCTTTGCTCCCGTAAAAAAATTGTCACTTGGTCAATTTTTATGGAGGAAATGATAGCACATTATGAGGATACAAAGAGCAACACTTTCTTTAGCCAATTGATAAATCTCAAACAAAAGGGTTTAATGGGAGAGCACATTGAGGACTTCCAAAAACTGAATATAAGGGTAACTGATATTCCAGAGGAACACAAGATTGATCTCTTCATAGGTACATTAAAGGATAACATCCAACATGAAGTTTGCGTTTTGGAACCTGATTCATTGGAGAAGGCATTCAGGTTGGCAAGAAAAATTGAATGTAAAATTATGGCGACAAGGAAGCCTACCACTCACTTCTATAAAGAAGGAAGTGTTGCCACGCCTAGATTTCCACAACCTACAAGGTTGACACCACAACAATTGGAAGAAAAAAGAGCAAAAGGGCTTTGCTACAGTTGTGATAGCAAATACACTAAAGGTCATAAGTGTGTTGAGAAGAAATTATTTTACATAGATTGTGAAGAGGAAGAAAAAAATGAACAAGAAGAGGATATACACCAAGAACCAACCCTAGAAGAGGAAGAAATGAGTCCGACCATATCGTGTAATGCATTGGCAGGAATTACCACTCCTCAAACTCTCAAGATAGAAGGACATATCAAGAAGAAAAAGGTAATAGTGTTGATTGATTCAGTAGCACCCATAATTTTATTCATTGTAAGGTAGCCAAGGAATTGAATTGTTTCCTATACCCAACACCAGAATGTCAAGTGATGGTTGCAAATGGAGGAATTATAAATTGCTCTGGAAAATGCCATAATATCAAGTTAACCATGGGGGAATATGTATTGAATAGTCCAATGCTTTCCATTCCTATGGGAGGTGCTGATGTTGTACTAGGAGTACAATGGTTACAATCTTTGGGGACGGTAGCTTTTAATTTTCAAGAACTTTTCCTGAAATTTTTTTCAGAAGGAAAGGAAGTCGAATTACGGGGTATTGCGGGGAAGCCAGGAAGGATAATAAGCTCTAATGTCATGACAAAGCTTCTAAAGAAAGAACAACGAGGCGTAATTGCACAATTATACTCACTAGAAGTTCCAACATCAAAATCATCTATTTCTGCATATCTCCAACAAGTCTTGGACAATCATTCCAAGGTGTTTGAAACTCCCAAAGGATTCCCACCTATTCGTGATCATGATCATGCTATTCATTTGATTCCAGGAAGTGTTCCTCCAAACATCAGGCCTTATAGATATCCTTACTTCCAAAAGAGCGAAATTTAACGTATGATTGCAGAAATGTTAGAGGCGGGTATAATTCAACCTAGTCAAAGTTCTTTCTCTGCTCCTGTAGTATTGGTACACAAGAAGAATGGATCATGGTGAATGTGTCCGGATTATAGGGAGCTCAATAAGCTCACCATTAAAGACAAATTTCCCATTCCTGTGATTGATGAATTATTGGATGAATTACATGGAGCAATTTATTTTACAAAGTTGGATCTTCGTTCAGGATATCATCAAATTAGAATGAAGACTGAAGATATTCCAAAAACAGCATTTCGAACTCATGAGGGTCATTATGAATCTTTGGTCATGCCTTTTGGCCTTACCAATGCACCTTCTACATTTCAAGGGTTGATGAATTCCATTTTCAAACCCTTCCTTAGAAAATTTGTGCTAGTATTTTTTGATGATATACTAATCTACAACAGGTCTTGGAAGGATAATGTTGAACATGTTGACAGGGTGCTCAAACTATTGCAGGAGAAACAATTATATGCAAAAACATCCAAATGTTTCTTTGGAGTACAAGAGGTGGAATATCTGGGTCATATTGTATCTCACGAGGGTGTTAAAGTAGACCCTAACAAAAATAAAGCCATTAAGGAATGGAAAGTCCCCACAACCATAAAGCAGTTGCGAGGATTTCTCGGGTTAACAGGGTATTATCGCAAGTTTGTTAAGAATTATGGGAGAATAGCAGCACCTCTAACAACATTATTGAAGAAAGATGCATTTTCATGGACTCCTGAAGCAACTAAGGCTTTTGAACATCTTAAAGAGGCAATGTGCCTAGCACCCATCTTAGCTACGCCAGACTTCACAAAAACCTTTATTGTGGAATGTGATGCCTCAGGAAATGGAATTGGTGCAGTTTTAATGCAGGAAGGAAGACCCATTTCTTTTGAAAGTCGTCCAATCAAAGGGAAGTATTTACAGAAACCTATTTATGAGAAGGAAATGTTAGCAATACTGCATGCACTAAATAAATGGTGAACTTACCTAATGGGAAGACACTTCAAGGTAAAAATTGATCATGATAGTCTTAAACACTTTTTGGAACAAAGACTATCTTCAGAAGAGCAGCAAAAATGGGTCACAAAGATGTTGGGTTATGACTTTGAAATAATATACAAAAAGGAAAGCTTAATGTTGTTGCAGATGCACTCTCAAGAAAGAATGAAGAGGTGGAAGCATTGCTTTGTGCCATTTCTATTATCCAACCAGATTGGATAACCGAAGCAAGAGATGAATGGAAGAAGGACAAAGATGTATGGACACTCATTCAAAAGTTGCAGCAAGATCCTATTACATATGATACATTTAGTTGGAAAAATGATTCCTTATGGTACAAAGATCGCTTATATCTTTGTAAGAATTCCCAACTAAAACAAAATATTCTTCTGGAATTGCACATTTCTCCTTTAGGAGGACACTCAATATTTTTAAAAACTTACCATAGGGTGAAGAAAGAATATTTTTGGGATGGCCTTAAATCTGATATTCAAAATTTTGTGGTGGAATGTTTGGTTTGCCAGCAGAATAAAGTTGAAACAATTAAGAGTGTCATCATGGTGGTAGTTGATAGACTTACCAAGTATGCACACTTTTGTGCATTAGCTCATCCATTTAAAGCAAGTACAGTTGCTACTACATTTATGGACAGAATTCAAAAGCTACATGGAAGCCCAAGGGTTATTGTGAGCGACAGAGATCCCATTTTTACTGGAAATTTTTGGACGAAGTTACTTTCTTGTTTGGGTACTCAATTAGCTCATAGCTCATCTTATCATCCTCAATCTGATGGTCAAACTGAGATAGTAAATAAATGTTTGGAAGGATATCTTCGTTGTTTTGTATCTGATAAACAAACACAATGGGTCAAGTGGTTACCTCTTGCTGAATGGTGGTATAACACTTCCTTCCATACTGCAGCAAAAAAGACCCCATTTATGGCACTTTATGGATATCATCCACCATCCATCACATCATCTTTAAGGGAAAATTCGAAGGTTCAAGCAGTGGAAGATCACATCGAGCATCAGCAAGAAGTTCTCCAACTCTTAAAGGATAACCCGAATTTGGCACAAAATCGAATGAAACAACAGGCAGATCAACATCGTAGCGAGAGAAGTTTTGATGTAGGAGATTGGGTATTTTTACGGCTACAACCATACAAACAAATGTCCCTCAAGCAAGCCAAGAAGGATAATAAATTATCGCCAAAGTACTATGGTCCTTACAAGGTGTTGCAAAAGATTGGTACTATGGCATACAAATTGGAGCTTCCTGCTTCTTCGCGAGTACATCCAGTTTTCCATGTTTTATGCTTAAAGAAGGTTATAGGTGAAAATCTTCCAGTTCAAACAATATTGCCAGAACTTGATGAGGAAGGAAAAATCATATTGGAACCTGAAGCGGTCACGGAAACAAGAACTCGACAACTACGGAATCGATCAATTTCAGAGTATCTCATCAAGTGGAAGAACTTACCCACCGAAGATTCTACATGGGAGGATGAGAATTTTATACAGAAGCACCCAGAGCTACTCAAGCGTTGAGGACAACACTTTTTTGAAGGAGAGGGGCATGTTAGGTCCCTATATCACTAGTATAGTCCCTTATTATTGTTAGTGTAACCCCCTTATTGTTATTATTGCACCCTTGTAACCCCCATTTTGTTATTATTGTGCCCTTAAATTATTATTGTTAGGTCGGCTAGGATTACATTGTGGCCCACTAGGATTACTTTATGGCCCCATGGACTCCTATATATAGAAAGGAGGTTTTGTAAATTGTATCATCCAAGAATTGTTCATTTATGTAATGTATTGGAGGTTGCCCTCTCGAAGTGGCTTATTTCTAAGGCGTTGATATCTCTTTTTCTTCTATTTTTGGAGCTGATTACACAACAAGGGTGATCAAGGAATTATAGAGGCAATTTTGAATTCATGTGATGAGAACTACATAAATATGTATAGATTCTCAAAATATATAAGGAAGAGAATTAAATGGTTAAAAGATAATTTCTGTGAAAATAAGTGAATTATAGAGAGGGAAAAAATACATAGATTCAAAAATAGGGTTGGAAAGGGATCTGAGAAATATATCAAGATATGTGATGGAGAATCCATGGATAGAAGCTAAGGACTAAACCATAGTGTGGGTTCAACAACCAAGCAAGGAAGCCTTTAAAACATGAAAAATTTCAAGAACTAAGAAAATGTTGTTGGAGTTAATGGATAATATCTAGACGCTCGATGCACACATAGAGGGAGAGATTAGAGACTTTTGAGGGACTATTTAGTAGATGAGGAAGGTATTTTCCTTATTCTATGTAAGGAAGGGAATGTGTGTCACCAAAATAGTTGTGTTGTTCCAATAAAAAAAATAGCAATGAGACATGGCATAGGTAATTTTTTTCTCCGAAGATTGATTTCCATAAAAATGTTCTAATTTTCCTTAATGGTATCATAGCTTCAATTAGGGTGGCCTATTATAAAAATTATTAGTGAAATAGAGTCTATGGTTGGGTGGAACATTTCTCTACATAAGTTAAATTTGGCCTTCAACTTTCAACTAGATAAGTTATTCCTTTAGTTTTTTTATGCTTGATGCACTTTGTTGGAGTATTTTACTATTTCAATGTTGAATATTGTTACAAGTTTACTATTTCTTCATAATGGTAAATCAATATCATATGTGCCAATGTAATTCCTGTAAATATAATTTTATATGATGCTACAACATTTTTACTAAGTATCATTACCTCTATTTATTTTTCGATGTGAGTGTGCGAGTAAACATATATAGTGTTATAGCTTGTGATGAATATGCTATGTGAATCAATATTATGGTTATATGATACCATTAGGGAATAATGAATTTTGGATGGAACATGTGATTTATTTTCTAATGTTATGGAACATATGTTTTCTATGCTAATGTTATGCACGAAAATAGAGGTAAATATTATGCCACGTATACTTAATCATATTCATTCACCTTGTAATATTTTTTTGATTAAAACAAGAACTCACTTGTTATGTTCCAAACTAAAGTTAAAATACATATTGGATATTCCCAATAATTTTTTTTGATTAAAATTAATTTAACAAAAATTTAGATACAAAATATAATTGTATAAGGGAAAATTCCAAAATACATAGTTCCTCTATGTCCCATGGTTTTGAAAACTAGACTATCCATGAATATTTTGTTTTATGGAAGTGCTTCTTGAGAATTTTTTATTAAATTACATATGTACAACATCTAAAATTCTTATTGGGAGAAATCATGATGATCTTTTTGTTTTCATGTATGTTTTCATCCGTGGCATATGAAGATCATTTCTTTAACTAGAAACCTAACTACAATACTTGCACTAAAAACAAATTTGTGCACATATGATCAATTCATTGTACAGGTACATGCTTGTATTGGTTTAGATTGGATTTCAATCTGACAGAGGGAGTATATACTATTTTTTCAAGGGAGAAAAAGAGTGTTGTAGCTCCAAGGAAAACCTCCTTTTCAGTGGAAATTTTGACTAAAACATTTTCACACAACATATATAATCCCTCTCGAAACCTTATATATATATAAATATACACACACACCACATGTAATTTTTCATTGTTTAAACTATATTTTGAATGTAAAAAATGGATACAATGTCATCAAAATTTATTTGAGGACTTGGATTTTGTAAACTACATAACTGAAACTTGCAATTTGAACACATTTGCTTGATTTGAAACAAAATTTACCAAAACATATTCTTAAAAAAACGTCACAATGAGACTACTTAAAATGATTTAGCCATAAACAATATTGCATAAATATTTTTTTTCATCATATAAATATATGAATATTTAAATGCTTTTCTTGAAATAATTTATTTGTGGATTATATTTTCCACATTAAAATTATTTTTCTATTATTAATATAGTTTTTATTACATTTTAATATTAATTAACCCTCTAAATTAAAATATTTTATTTATGAGTCACGTTGAATATTTTATTATTTATTATATATTATTAAATGTTTCATTTTAATTTGATATTAAAAATTAAATAAATTACATATCTCCTTGAACATTTTTACTTTTAATTACTCCTCTTACAACATTGAATTTTTTTATTATGATCAACATTAAAATGATTTGTCATTTACACCCTCTCCATATACATATGCATGAGGTTGAGATTGAAATAAATTGTTGGAAATGCATATTAAAAAACATTATTTGAGTCATTACTAAAATATTTTAAAAATTTATTTAAGTCATGTACTAAAATATTTTTATAAAGTATAAGAATTATACGATTTCTTGTACTCAAAAGTATACCATTGTTTAATACTTTTAGTTATTTTATTTCACTATGAAATTGGTATAAGATTATGATAGTTTATATGAACATTGAAATATTTTATTTGTGGTTGAGATTAAGAATATAACATGTATGTTCATTTTTTTTTATGTTATAAGAAATAATTTTTATTTACAGTGAAAGTTTTAACTAAAAAATTTGAACACAACAAATTTAATCCCTCTGGAAACCCAATAAGTTCTATAATATATATATAAGGTGTAAAATTTTCATTGTTTAAATTATATTTTTGAATCTATAAAATTGATTCAATGTCTTCAATATTTATAGTGAAAATTTTGACTAAAAAAATTGCACAGAAGAGATTTAATCTCTATGGAAACATCATAAATCTAATTGACATAAAGCAGACAAAGGTGGGGCTGTTGTTTTTCTAGATAAGACTGACTATATAAGGAAAATGAAAGAGAATCTTGATTGCAGTAGCTACAAAAAACTTAATTCCAACCCCTTGTCGAAAGTTTTAAGAGAAGTTAAGAAAGCGATTAAGAGTTCAGGCCTTGACGACAAGCTAAAAAAGAAGTTGACCCCCACATGTGATGTCGTGGCCAGGATCTGTGGATTACCCAAAATCCATAAGGACGGTATCCCCCTAAGACCGATTGTCAACACCATAGGATCTCCCACCTATGAGCTAGCAAAATATGTCGCTAAGATCCTTAAGCCCCTTGTTGGGAACGCAGATTCTTTCATAAAAGATTCAAGCGATTTTGTTAAACTCATCAAAGATCAAAGAGTGGAAGAAGGTGACATTTTGGTTAGTTTTGATGTGGTATCCCTATTCACTAAGATTCCTTTAGATGAAGCAATCCAGTTCATCAAAGAGGTTACTGATCCAGCAACAGCCAAGCTTGCAAAAATCTGCCTTCGGTCCACTTTCTTCAGCTTTCAAGGAGAGTTCTATGAGTAGGTATCAGGGGTCGCAATGGGTTCTCCACTATCCCCTATAGTCGCCAACTTATATATGGAACACTTCGAGAAAAAGGCCCTTGCCTCATATCCCTTAAAACCAGACTGGTGGAAAAGATTTGTTGATGATACTAATATAAAGTGGGCTCATGGAAAAGAGAATTTGGACAAGTTCTTTCATCACTTGAACTCCATTTCCCCAGATATCAAATTTACCATGGAAACTGAAGAAAATAGGTGCATTCCTTTCCTGGATGTTCTTCTTATTAGAAATGATGATGGAACCCTTGGGCACCGTGTATTTAGAAAGAAAACCCACACTGATAGTTATCTCCATGCCGATTCCTACCATCATCCAGCTCAGAAGTTCGGTGTCCTTAATACCCTTGTTGTTAGGGCCTTGAGGATATCTGATGCTGAACACCTTAATGAAGAAATCAACCACTTATCATATGTTTTTAAGGGTTTGGGTTATAAAGAAAGAGATATCAGGAAGGCTCTAAAAAGAGCTGAGGGCGCAATATTACCCCAGAAACGGCTTGAACCCCAAGAAAAAGGAGGGAGAGTTTTTCTACCGTACATTAAAGGTGTCACTGATAAAATCGCCAAAGCTCTTAGAAAGAACGACATTTTCGCACAATTTTCAGCAGCAGGAACTATTAGACAAAGAATGCGATCAGTAAAAGATGCTATAAGTCCAGGACAACTTAGAGGAGTGTACAAGATTGATTGTTCATGTGGGAGAAGTTATATCGGTGAAATCGAACGTTCACTCCAGAAGAGACTCAAGGAGCACGGAGCCGATATCAAGCATGAACGACTTTGCACTTTAGCCCTTGCGGAACACTCTTCAAAAACTAAGCACCAAGTGCGTCTTGAAGATGCAAAGATCATCGCAAGAGAAGATCACTATTACAGGAGAAAATTAAGAGAGGCCCTGGAGATCAAAAAACATCCTGAAAACCTCAATAGGGATGGGGGATATGAAATTAGCGACAGCTGGCGTCCTCTTCTTCGACAAATCTGCTCCTCCAAAAAACCACTCCTTCTAGGTATGAGTTTGTAGGTATATTATTCTCAGGTGTGTCTCCTTTCTTTAAATTTTGGTTTAAACAAATAAGTAACATTTTTAATAATTATTAACATTAATTAATTTTTATTTCATATAATAAGAATTAATTAATTTATAAATAGTTATTAAATTAGAAATTACTTATTTGCTTCCCTTCTTTATTAAGTTTTCTAAATTAATATTTATTAGATTAGAGATTAACTAATCAGTAATAATTAAAGTTAACTAATCAGTAAACATTAATAAACTTTAAACACTTGTTAGTATATTTAAATTTAACTATTTTGATTATGACCAATAATTTTCTAGCGTATTAAATAGGTATTTATTTTTAAAAATAATAATAAATAAATATTAATACTCATTAGAAAATTTTTAGTTTACTTAAATTAATTTAGAGCTTGGTTTTTAAAATTATTATTTTTATTATTTTTATTTTTTTTATAGGTTGATATATATTTTTATCTTGTTATTTTTAATTTTAAATTAAATTAAAAATAATAAGCGAAATTAAATTTAATTGCCCTTAGTTTTAGTGAAGTTAATTTCCCTTAAGTAAATTAAATTAACCTTAGCATTTCATAAAATATATACCCTTTGATTTATTAGTAATAGGATTTTTTCAAGATTTTGAAAATAATAAACTTATTAATAAAATATATTTAATAAGTTTATTATTTTTAATAATAATATAATTTTGAAAATAATAAAACTTATTAATAAAATATATTTAATAAGTTTATTATTTTTAATAATATAACTTTGAAAATAGTAAACTTATTAATAAAATAAATTTAGTGAGTTTATTATATTATTTTTTAGCATTAAAGCTTTATATTATTATTAAAAAAAAAAAAAAAAATTGAAATAATAAGTAGCTTTTTTGGTCGGCCTTTGCCTTTCCTACCTTCTTCACTATTAATGGATTATGGCCCTTCTTAAAATTCTTCATTCCAATGTCCTAAAGATGGATCCCCGTTGGGATTCGAAACGTCGACAAATGTTTCATAAGACTGTGGATAATCTGGCAAACTCTTCAATATATTGTATATATATATGTATATGTATATGTGGTAATTTTTTAATGTCTTCATTTTTTTTTAATGTATTCAAAATGTTAAATCTCTCTCCTCTTCATGGCTAACATATATATGAATAAGATGTTGGTAATCATTGATGTCTATGGGAAACTAGTAAATAAAATTGCACTGCATATCTAGTGATGTGGATTGCATATAGAATTTCTCAAAATATCTCCTCCATCTTCATCTTGCTAATGAAATTTATTTCAAGTAAATAGTTTCAAATTTATTATTCATTTTCTTAAATTATCATTTTAATATAACCTCGTTAGTTTCAATCTTAAAATTTTGGATGACAGTCTTTATTTCAATAATACATTAGTTTTGAATATAGTTGATTAATTATTTTTTTAATAAGATGTCTTTAGGAATCCATTCAATTGTATTCCAGTTGAATTTTTTAAACAACCAACACCTTACTATTCCAAGAATAACAAAAATAACTTTATCAATTCCTCGTAGAAATGTAATGGTGAAATTTGTTTTCTAATAGGGTGAAATTTTAAATTTTTTTTTTTATAGATTTTGACTTAATGATGAGTCAAAGTTAAAAAAAAAAGAATTGGGCATCAATTATTTTAACAAGAATGAAAAATAAAAAACCTATTATCTAAATAATATTTGAAAATGACAAGTATATATGAGAAAATTATAATTATATATACGAAAAATTCATTATCTAAGGGAAAAGAGAACAAGGTTATCAGGTTCAGTAATGGACACATATCATTAATGATACTTATTTTATGAAGATTTTAAATTTTTTCATAGATTTTAACTTAAAGATGAGCCTATGTTAAAAATAAAGAAACATACATCAATTATTTTAATGAGATTGAAAAATAAAAAACCTATTATCTAAATGATATTTGAAAATGACAAGTATATATCAGAAAATTATAATTATATATACCAAAAATTCATTATCTAAGGGAAAATAGAATGAGGTTCTCAGGTTCTGTAATGGACACATATATTTAATGATACTTATTTTATTACGAAAACCCAATAAATTTCTAAGAAAATATTATTATGGTTCCCAGAACTAAAAAAAAGAGAAAAATGAAGGAAAAAGTAGAGCATGCAAGAGGAATTGCAACCTAGAACAAATACACATACTTACTTCTACCATTGTACATTGGTTCCTAACTTCTTAATTCAAATTACAATAATTTGCGAACAACCCTGTACCAATTACAATACTTTGTGAATAACCCTGTACCAATGTCTGCTCAATTCTTTACTTCTTAATTCAAATTCTAGAACTTTGCAAACAACCCTCGTGCATTAGATATGATTGTGACTAAACATATGCAACAAACTTGGAAGATGAAAAAGTCACTATTTAATTCTTTATATAGACATGAAAATAAGACTCTTGAATTTTTAAATAAAGGTGAATAATTATTTTACTACCATTTGTTCCAAAAAACGAGGGTCATTTTCTCAAATTAATCCCAATACCATGAAATACGAGCTAAAAAATAAAGAAACTTTTTTTACACCAAAAGGGGAAGGTGAAAAAACTATCATAAATACATATTCTTCTAAATAGGGGTGAATGGAAAGTTGTAACTCCTAATTTCAAGGGATTATTTTCTTTTTACCCTCTCCCTTAAAATAAGGTGGGCTGACCTCTAGACCTAAATTTTTTATAAAATAAATTTGGGTGATTTGAAATATAGATTTACTTTTATTACCATCTCCCTCAAAATAAGGTGGGCTAACCTATAGACCTATTTTTTTATAAAATAAATTTGGGTTGGTTTGAAATAATATACTATGATACAAAAAATTAGCCCAATAAAAATTTAAAACCCTTTAATTTCGCCCAAGGGCGAAAATTAGCCCCTAACATTTTCTATGGTGGGTAGCCCCACCGTTAATAAACACAGACACCTACTGCTCCTGAATGGTACCTTAGACTCTATAATTCAAATACTTGGGTACTCCCCGAAAAGATGCAGGGTTCCCTCCAATCGGAGAAAATACCCCATTCCCACCCCCTGGTGGTGGTGATGGATCCTCCACTGCTATCACAACATTTTTTTCTTCTTCTAGATCCTCTTCTTCCTCCTCCTCACTATTAGAGAATACCTCTATATAGTGTGCCTTCCCTGCAAAACATCGATGTCATGGTGCCCATGGTTCTTGGCATGTGAAGCAAAGATTACTCCTCCTCAAGTCTCTTCATACATCATTACTAAGAGGCCCTTTGTTCTAGTTCTCCTTTTGGGAAGAACCTTCACATATTTCCCCTTTGAATAAAAGGTGGGCCTTTGCTGAAATGGAGCTCTTGCTCTTGGCAAGGCATCCTGTATGAATATATAAACCCTCCTAGCTGCAGATAAATTTGGAATCATCACAAAAAGTTTTATAAATTCATAGGTATAGGTCTCTGGATTACCTAACTTCTTGTGCTTGGATAGCTCAATAAAAGGTGCCTCTAGGTCTCTTTGATCAAGCCTCTCTACTAACCTCTGGGTGAACTTTGGATATGCACTCACATTGGCATGCCCCAATGTAGAAAGACCATGAAACCACCAATCGTGTGCCTCACCTTCAAGGCACAACGTTATTATATTAATGGATTCAATCTCTGGTACTTGGTTCAACTGAAAATGGACGTCTAGTTTCTCCACCCAATACTTGGTTGTGCACTTGGATGACCCATCAAAAGTGAGCAGAAAAAATATACCCATGGTACGTCGCCAATGATGTTTCTGCATGTAATATTGACTGATATTGTTGTTTCAGGGTCTCCTATTGTCCTTGATATGAAAAAACTCCTGGCAGTTCATATTATCTTTGAGTCTCTAAGATTGAGACTCATACTCCAGAAAATAGTCTTCAAGATTCCCTAGTTCTTGGGGTCCTCCACCTCCATTTCAAACTTATAGGAATTTAGGCATAGTGGAGCATTGGGAAACATGCTTCCTTACTAGCTATTCATACCAGTAATGTAAAATGTCAAAGATTTCTCCATGTAGAAACTATCTAGGGGATATTTTGTGTTTCTCCATCCTCATCTCCTTGATTTCTTAGGCAATGTCCTGCATGGTTTGGAGAAGAAGCTTGGGAAACTCCTTTTCATTCATCTATCCTAATATTTGAGCTTTTCCTTTGTCTTCCTTGTTTTTTCTATAATCATATATCTAGTTTATATTAAGATATTTCTTCTTCCTTTTTGTGAGATACTCTCCTTCTTTTGATGACATATGTGTTGTACTAGACACGCTGAGCTATATTATAATATGATACCACTGTAATATTCCAAATTAGGAAAAATAAAAATATAGCATCTAAGACTGGAAAATGTAGTAAGATAACAATACATCAATAGGAACAAATAATAGATCAATTTTATTTCATATTATAGCAGAGAAATGAATACAAGATCTTGAGGGAAAATACACTCAAGCTAGGCAAAAAAAGCCTCAAAGGACCTAGTACATGAGATATGAAATGCTGTTGCTATATAAAATGTTAGAGAACATATGACTATGCAGTCCTATGGATGATAACTGAAGGATGAAACTATAGATACAAATAATTGCTGATATAATGCTTAGAAAATTTTGGGATCGAAGATATAGGCTTTCTAGCACCTTTCCAATACAACCCAAAAGGGGTTTCCGGAAATACACAAAATGAAAGTTGCAACCCTAGGGCTGAATAACGCACTGCTACTATGTAATTGATAGGAGGTAGCTGATATGATATAAAAATGGTGGATACTCCTCCAATATATCTTCTAGATGAAGGGTTTCTCCCCTCACTGGAAAACCAACTGACAAGCTTGGGCATTAAGCCCTCCACTGGAACTGCCCTGCAAAATAATGCAGTTTTTGAAGGAGACCGTGCTTCTGAAGATGGATGAAGCTTGGCCTGATTCTGAATGGTGGAAATGAAGCTCAAGGAGCCTCCCAATAGGTCTCCCGGATGAAGGGTTGGTCCCCTCACTAGAAGATAGGCTCACCTCCTTGGGTACTTGACCCTCCACTACAACTACCCTACAAAATAACGCAATTCCTCAAAGGAGACTGTGTGGCTAATGAAGGGTAAAGCTTGGCCTGATGCTAAATAGTGGAATGAAGTTCAAAGGAACCTCTCCTGAGTGGGCAATCAAGGTCCCCCGAGGATCATGGTGGGATTTCCACTTGAAAACACCCTTGTGCTAAACAACAAATAGACACCACTAAACAGCTAAGGCATGCAGAAAACATAAAAGAACAAACATAAAAAATAATCATAATGCCTTCTATGGCTATCATTCCCTTCCTTATATGCTCTGTGAGCCTCCTCACCCTTAGTCCCAAACATTGAATATGCTACACTCGTGGAGACTCCCTCCCACTAACACTGTGTTGTCCCTCAATAACTCTCCACTACATCCACACAAGCATTTTTAATTTGGTCAAACTTGACCACATCCATTCACACCTAAGAGTGCTTTATCCAGCTGATAGGATGATCCACATTCACATTAGAAGTGGATTTATTCCTACTAAGGAGATTTATGGTTCTCCCTACCCTCCTATTCATCTATCTAAATGAGAAAAGAAAAATTAATGTTCCAACTAGCTAAAAGCTAATTAGGAATATGAAAATGAATCTATTAGGGTCCTATATTTTATAGGATCTCAACGTGATTGAGTATTTCATATTTTTAATTTTACATTGCAAATAATTTTCAATATACAAATGATTTCAAAAAAAAAGTATATATAAAATAAAATCAAAGAGGGTATGTCAAAAAAAAAATTTAAAAAGGAATAAAAGAAAATAAAACCCCACAAAAGAAAAATAGAAATAACACTGAAAGTGTTGCAAATTTAAATTCCACTACTATTAAATTAGTTTTCTTTATGTCAAAATCCAATAAAATTGTGTGTAGTTTGTCTTAAAATGCCACAATAAATAGATTTTTGTTCCAATCATATAGCTTCATCATGATGGAACAATTGTGAATTTCATGTTTTTTTTTTTTTGAATAAGACTAAATCTATTAAGGAAATATAGTACAATCAATGCCTGCATAAAAGCAAATCAAGAGAGCAAGGGAGCCAGTAATGATAGACTATCAACCTCGGTCCCAAAGAACATCCATGGCATGAGCAAAAAGATAACCAGTAGAACATAAAGTAAAGAACTAGACTAGGGAGTCAAACCAGAATGGGTGGACTCTCCCAATCGACATTTTTTCTTTTTCTTTTTACTGAATCTAACCCAGCCATTGTGAGCTGGCTGGACGGGAATCATCTGCAAACTATTCTATGCAGAAGGAGGAG
This sequence comes from Pinus albicaulis, assembly GCA_034641835.2. Lineage (NCBI taxonomy): Eukaryota > Viridiplantae > Streptophyta > Pinopsida > Pinales > Pinaceae > Pinus > Pinus albicaulis. Next base: position 15,702 of record JAXQQM020072760.1, read on the forward strand.
ACTCCTTATCCGATTCAGAGGACGAAGACCTGTGAGAGCGTTTCTGAGAGATCAATGGGGCAGAAGGGTCCGCAAGAACAGCAGAGGGGGCGTCCGGCGGAGCTTCATCATTCAGCTCATCTGCTACTATTTCCTCCTCATCCGAGCTGGAGGAGTCTGAATCATCCATGGGGGGAGGAACATAGGGATTCCAGCTCTTGACTTTGGGTTTGCGAACCAAATTCTTCTTTTTGTTGAGGATATGGGTGCAGTCCTTTTGGAGGTGCCCCGTTTGATGACAATGGCGGCAGCGGAAGGCTGTATTTTCGTAATCCAAAGTTTGAGTCCAGTGAAAATCCCCAATCTTGAGGTTGATCTGATCCGGCAGTCCTTTGCTGATGTCTATTTCCGCACAGATTCTGCCGTAGGTGAAGAGTCCATTGTCCCTTCTCGAGTTATCTATAGTGAGGAAGCGGCCTAATGCGTCTCCAATGGCGATGAAGATAGAAGTATGCCATAGATGCACCGGAAGGTTCGGGAGTCTGACCTAAATGGGAAGCTTGGTGATGACCGCTGTCGAAGGGTCGAACTCTGGAAACCATGGGGAAAGGAAAAGCCCAGCCGTGCCCCAGAACCAAGGGCCTCCTGTAATGGCTTTCTGGTAGTCTTCATTTAGATCAAAAGCTACAATGAAGAAGCCTTTCGAGCATAAGTAGATCTGGCATTTTTTAGTCCAGTTGTTATGGATCCATTGCTGTAAATCTGCAGTGCGTGTCCATAAACCATTAAATCTGCATATGATTGCAGATTCTGCAAAATTATGTTGGAATTCTTCAAACCCAGGCAAAGAGAATGCTATTGAAGGAATTTCCTCCAATTTTTCCACCAAAAATGGCTTGGGAGCCATAGCTGGTTGAGTTGCTTGGGCCATAGCAGGTTGCGCTGCTTTTGAGGAGGGCTGTGGATGGGCTGCGTCTTTATGGACAACATCTTTATAAGAGAACTGAGGGGCAGAGGATGTCTGCCCAAAGGACCCTCCTCCTAGACGAAAAGTAAGAACAATAGTAGCGTCCCTCTGAATACTGTAAAAGGAAAGAGGGAGAGAGTCCTCTAGTTGCTTACCATTAAACAACAACCTCTGGCAGGAGGTGGGAATCCCCATCTGGAGTTCGAGTTTGTGCAAAAGATCTTGCACAAGGTCTGTATCACGCACCCACTGAAGCAGAGTTTTTCCAGATTGGAAAGTGATCTGGATCTGAAATGTTGAGTCTCCTTCTGGCAGTACTGACTGGTCTAAGAAACAGACCTGCTTCCGATAAGCAGTAGAAGATGGGTCTAAAGACTCCTTTTCCTGGATCTTAGGATCAGAAGCGCTCCTGGGTCGGCAGCTATCCTTTGTTTTGCAGTGGAGGATGGAAAGCAGGGGCGCAGCTGTAGTCAACGCCACAAAGATACCTGATTCGAAACTTTTGTGCCATCCGGCTTTGGAGACTGCTTCTGTTTCATATCGTTTGCAGAGAGAAACTTTGGTAGGAGCGATTGTCCCGTCAACAAAACCTGCGGCATTCCAAGTGAGGTTAAACCCTCGGTCTGCAACCTGCGTGAACCTTTTTGCCGGTTGTGAGGACCATGGCTGCGCTCTGTGTAGTTTCTGAGGGGAAAAGTCACGTGGGTCTATGGCAATGAATCCTTTAGGGAAGGCACGCCCTGCAATGGTGACGGCGGCGGCATCGTCCCATTGTGGCCAAGGTGACAAAAAGAGGTGTGCCAGCCGTTGTTTCATAGGGTTTCAAGAAATCTCCGGCCACAACTATTAATTATATTCAACTAATTGTGAATTTCATGTTAATTACATTAGTGAATAACTATTTTCAAAACAATTTAATCTTGACAAATCAATAGTTAGGTAGAAAATGAGATTGATTCAACAGTTTAATCTGAATCAATAGGAGGAATAAGTGATAAGTTAGGTTAGACTTTTATAATAAAAAAAATAAAAATATGTGTGAGTTTTCCAGCATAAATGCACCCTAAGGAAAGAAGATGAAAAAGAGTTAGTTTAGAAAAAGAAAGGAAAATGAAAGCGTAGGCAAAAATGTATTATGACTTTGAAAAACCTGAAAATATTTATCCTAAGCTTTTAACTTGCAATGTTATATTTCATGCACATAAGAAGGAAAAAGGGTAAATGTTTTTTCCTAAGTCTAAATGGTCAAGCAGATGAATTTCGAGCTTGGTATATAAATCCATTATCCAAATTTTTCAATTTTATTATCCCTCTGCTACCGAACAAACCATCGCATCATATCACTTTAACTTACCATCACCTCTCCACCCATCATATCTCCTGATCCCTAATTTGCTGGCCCTTATTATTTTTCGTCCCCCCTCTCCATCCGATCTTTACTGTTGGGGGAGGGGGTGGTCCAATTTTTTTTTTTTTTGCGTTTTGGGTCCACTTTAACATGGCACCCTCTCATCATTTCACACCCCCCTTGCTTAAACCACTTACCATTTCGAACCCCCTCCAAAAATCATTTTCTTTATCATATACAAAACTAGCAATCTGCTTGTTGATCACCCATCATATCATGCCACCTAGACCATTATCGTTGCCAATTAAATGTTTTCCCACGGTAATACAACCATTAATGAATTTAATTCATCAATGGCCATTAATCTAATGGATATGCACCACTGTCAATAGGAAAACGATCAATATGTGTATAAATCCACACTTAATAAACTTCTAATCATTTACCCTTCCATTTTCTCTTCTCTGTACAGGTTTGTCGCATGTTGAAAAAATCCAGAAAAGCCAATCTACTCTTTATCAAAGTACTCTCTGCAACTGTCACACCTCCTTTCCAATCTTAGAGCTTTACCCAGTCCCAACAACCATTTCTCTATCAGAAACCCTCATTCACCATAAAACTTGATCCAACCATGCCTCCAAAGAAGAAGGGACATGAGGAGCCTCTAAATCGACTGCTCCATCCCCCACTTGACCTTTATCACCTACCTTCGGTAGACAAGGATTATAAAATCCATGAAACCCTGTGTGAGTTTGATTTATTCAAATTTTACTACTTCCTAGAAGACAATTTAATTAACAAATCAGATGATATTGAACTGTGGGAGTCTAATTTACCCCATTACATATTTCCCCACACCCAAAGTGCCCTTGAATTCATCAAAAAGTGTCAAGCTTGTTATGTACCTAGTCAGAGAGCTATAATTTCCCCTACATGACAGATTTTAATCACCATAACTACCCAATATATAGACCAAATGATGCAGACCCCTATCATAGAAAATGAAACCCCTTTTTCTCAAGAAGCACTCACTAAATTATATTAGAAGCTGGATTTTGTAAAAAGGGCTAAAACCCTTTAGCTTTTTCTGGCTGAATATGCCTAACTACCCAAGAAGAATCCTCCCTATTCATCCTCCATTTTTCCTTAATAGAGCCAAGAAAATCATTACAGTTATCTCCTACCTCCTAGGATATTACTCAGATCAGTGGGTATATGAGGCCATTATAGGATTCCTTTCCATTTTCTCCACAAATTATAAGCCTTCCATCTATTCAACTTTATCCAATTCCTTGTAGATGCCATCCATGACCGATTTTCAAATTCAGGCGAAGGTATTTTAATATGCCTCTGTTTTAGTAAATATGGTTTTTTTTTTTCTTGCGGGGAGAAGGGTTCAAAATTGTAACGCAAAATTTGGATGATGATGGAAATTAGTAGTCTATCATCTTTTGGACTATAATGATAATGGAAGAGAAAAAGAATACTCATACAAGCAGGTTCATAGAATTGTTTGTACATCCAGCACTCAGTCTTTTAAGCAGCACTTCAGAACCAAGAATCACTGAAGACATTAGGAAAATTTTGCAGTTATCAGACCAAACCAAAATAGGAGACTAGTATCTTTAACAGAATTACACATAATTAAGGATCTATGGATGTGAGCTTGCCCCATATAAGCTCCCAAAATTCCTCCCAATGAGGACTTTTTCTCTAGAATACATCAGGAAAATGATCAATGCCGATGAGGTCCATTTTGTGTCTACAAATAAGAAATCTCAATTCAGGATCAAAACACAAATACTACCTTTCATTTGTAACAGCATAACAGTAGGGGAGGAAGTAGACAAATTGCTAAAGGAAATACAATTCAGCCTCAATTTTACCTGGTCATATGATCCATTGGGTACCATCTCCAAGCTAAGGGCAGAGAACAAATATACACCTTACATACATAAACACGGGCCAGAGATTGAGAAATATATGAACCAACTAGAGTGGACTAAGAACACTCTACAAGAGGCTGAGGAACAGTTGGTTTCTACTTCAACATCACAGACTCCTATCCCACAAGCGAAAGAAGGAAAAAGGATGAGGGAAGAAGAGTCACCTCCAGTGACTAACACTTCCAGCAAAGAATTCAAAATCATGTAGAGGAAGAGGACTAAGCTTAATCCCAAGGTAAACCCAAGAAAATATTCAGTGCAAGAAGTCATTATCATCACCAAAGAGACACCTACTTCCTCACAACTTGGTGGTCAAACTACACTCTCTCCTACCAATTCGACGGCTGCATAGGATCAACAGCAAGCTATTCAGACAAGTATATTTGTCATAGGGGAGAAAGAGAAGATAATATTTGATACATTCAGAGAAATTAATTTTAAGAATGAAGTTTTGAAGACCGACACTTATAATCAGTTCTCGAAGCAAACTTCCAGCTGTTAGAGTAGATTGCTATCAGCCTTTGACTTTGAGAAAGGAAAAATGCAGATGGATTTTCTCCAAGCACAGATTCCACATACCAAGATAGCAGTAGATTATAAAAATGATACATTTGAATTTGATATTAAATACATACATCCCATTAAACAAATGGAGGTGCACAAGAAGACAAGTGGAATGATTTCATCTACACTCACTAACACTACTATGGGTTTTTCCAAGTTGCAGGTTTCCTTAGCTAATATCCAATCACAAGGAAAAATGGAGAAAATATCTTCTATGGCCAAGGATTCAAGGATTAAGTCTTTGGAAGACTTAGTGATCAGATTTGGATATGATCCTTCCAACATCAAAGCTGCAGAAGATGTGATAAGGAATAAAAATGATGACATAGAAGCATTAAGGAAGAAGCTAAAAATGCCAACTACAGAGGACCCCTTGACCAAAGAAATCGAAGAGACAGAATCCCATAAATCAGACATGATGAGCCTCATCATGGAGCAGAATTCTCAGCTGAGACAGAGGGAATCAAAGATGGAAAATATGATGAAAGAAATAGAACATGTTTCGAAGCTTTCATTATTTCCTTTGGAGGTTGTACCCCTTACAACCATTCCCACAACCACACCTTCTACAACAAGTACAGCAGATGGAGTTGAACAACTCACCAAAGGCGTGCAAGATCTGTCAATCCAGACATAAGAAATAAAGAAGCTTCAAGATCAAGTGAAATTGTTGCAGGATCAGAAGTCTAGGAGTGATAGCTCACATGCAGCTAAAGCCCAGAGAGCAAAAAATTTAATAGAGAGGTTTCAGAAGTCTGAGAGGGAGTCATCTATTGGAAATACCTGGGTCAATTCAAAGAGATAATTTAGAAAGCTATCATTGAATCCATCAATGAGATCTGGGCCTGCATCTAAATTATATTTGAGCAGAAAGAATTGATACAGAAAGCCAACGATGCCATAATAACTATCAAGGAAGAGCTTGGAGACATGCCAACTACTACTAACAACATTATCAAGTTCTTAAATTCCAAGAACAGGTATGAGTTGGATGACTAAGGAGTGAAGGACATGATAGAAACAATTTTGGAGGTAAATAAGGTTCTTACAAAGAGAAACTCGATTGTACAGTTGGAAGAAAAATGTCACAACTTAGAGATAGTTGTAAACAAATTTTTCGGTAGGATAGAACCTTTAACTCAGAAAGGTCTTCCTTCCATGTTTGTAATCAAAGAAAAATTAATGAACAAAGAGGATTATGTAAAGAAGTTGAATGAAATTTCTAGGGACACAACTAAATTTTCAAATATCAAAGGCACTAAGACAGGGAAAGCGTTCTTAGAGGCATTGGCTCATGACCTTTTCATCCAGCATGAGGTAAACCACATTTTTGTGGTAAAACCAAATTTTGTAAGTATACCGAAGTGGATGAAATATACAGGAAGGTTATCGAGTTAACTATCCCAGATGAAGATCGATGGGATACGTTAACTGAGTTTTAGGAGTAAAAATTAATAAAGAACAGTCATCTGTAGCCAGCTCATAGGACAACACATCAGCCATCATTACACCCAACACAGCCTACAAATAGGCCTACTCATCAACTAATTCCTTGAAAGCAGTGCCAGAATGCTAGATAACCCACATCGAGCCTATTTTTTGTCACTGTTAGAGTTTATTGTTAGAATAAGGCTAATAATACACTGTCTGTTGAGACAACATTAACTGTAATCAGTTTTGAAAATTTTAGTGCAAATACTTTATTGTTTGAAGTATTAGAGGTTGATTTCTGAACATATTTTTCTTACTACGCAATTGTAAATTCCAAGTTTTGTTGGAGCATCAATAATACAAAGAATTCTTTCAGGATTCATGTGGTGTAAATACTGGTGAAGTGTTTCTAGTGTTTCTGTGTTTTCCACTGTAATTTCCTTTTCTCTGTTTATCAAAATTCTTAATTGTAAAACATAAAGTGTGATGAATAAGACATGTTATTTAAAACACCTTATTTTGGCCGCTTTTACAATTTAAATGTTTTCTACTTGAAGTCAGATTGAAAAATACTTAATTTCTTTTCAGTCTCAACTGAAATTCACTTTTCTGCCATATCCATTATTCATTTAAAATCTTAAAGAATCCAGTGAATGCAACCTAGCTTTCCCTGTTATAATTCTTTTAAAAATTGATGCAAAATCCAGTTTTATGTTTTGAATCCATTTCCCTATGGGAATATAAAGATTTAATCAGCCAAATCAATCAAAATCAAACAACAACCAAGTATAATCATAACTAGCCTAATATCTATTTTAAATAAAGTTAAATCCTAAAGAGAGATCCCTCTCTAAAGCTGGTAGGGCTAGATCCCAGCTTCCAAAGTGGTTTTTATGTTGTCCTCTGTATTTATTCTACCAATATTTTAAATTATAGAATGATAACACAGTGGCAACCATACTAAGGAAAAAATTGAAAAAATTGTAATTTTTTTTCGAATTCATAACCCTGGTTAAAACATTGTATGATAGGAATACTTCAAGATTGGTTTTATTTTCATTAGTGTAAATAATAAGTGTGTGTGTGTGCATTTATATCATAACTCTGACTCCTAAAATAACATATACTAGAGCTCATCTTGATCCAAAGCCTGCAGAAATTATAGATGACCATGAGAAAATACTGAAAAGAAAGAGCATAATAGAAAGCCAAGGAAGTAGTAGTCCCCCTCATAGAGTAGATTCATTCCCAAAAGAATTTGTAACTCTACAAGACATTGAGTTTGAATTACCCTTTGAACAAAGCCTATTTAAACAAAGTCAACCAATTGGGCAGATCAAATAGTAGTAGACCAAGCTACATTAAGAAGAAATTCATCTGAAGCCCAGTATGCTCCTGCTTATATAGACCTTCAAATCCTGGACCAAGATTCTGATAAATTGCAGGGTTTAGTCTCAGGTTTAGACCTTTCTGTTCATGAAGCTTATGTCCAACAATCTGTAGAACTTTCCGCTCTGACGTCTTATGCAAAATCATCCATCTCATCACAATCTGTGCATCCTAAATCAACAAGTCCTACCCCTTTTGTAGCTTCCACAACTACTCCAGTGTTTTGTCACCAAGCAACTCAAACTCCTTCTTCTCCCCAATCCTTGACTACCATCCAACCTTCATCTCCACCAAAACCCCAAGTTTCAGCTCAGCCTTTACCTTCCATTCAACCTCCACCTTTCATCCAACAACCACATCATATTGTTCATCCTCATCCCCCTATAATGGTAGCTAGATATGCTCCCCTAATCCTTCAAGCTCCTTTGGCTAACATGCCACAGGATTACCAAATAAGAACCCCTCAATTTGATGGAACTAGACCTATACTGTCCAACAACATGTATACAAGATGAATGAAAATTTTGACCTTTAGGAGGTAGATGAGGAGAGTGTACAACTTAGGTTGTTTGCACAAAGTCTTACAGGAGAGGTGCGAAAATGGTTTAAAGCATTACCTGCTGCTAGTATTAATGATCTTCTTGGATTCCATCAAACATTCCTTACTAGGTGGGAAATTAAGAAGAACCCTCTTTAGATTTTATCTGAATATGAAAGCAATAGGAGAGGACCAGGGGAAAGTGTTCAAGGTGATTGCACTAGATTCAACAGTGTACAAAACACAATTCCTGCTAACATTAAACCACCACAAGGCTTAGCCTTAATCAAATTCCTAGATGGTTTTGAGGCAGACATGGCTTACCAGCATAGGGAAAGGAATTCATCTACACTAGAAGAAATGCAAAGGGATGCAATGAGTGTAGAAGAAAATCTGTTAGCCAAGAGAGCTAGACTTAGGAATGAAATGAGAGTAACCATAAAAGATGAACTCTCTACTTCTTCCGTTGATACTAAAATTGATTCCTTAGTTAGAATAGTAGAAATAATGATGAAGATAATTAATTTGAATGAGAGGGCTGCACCTAAGGAAAATCAACCTGCACCTCAAAATCAAAATGAAAATCCTAAGACAAATCCTCCCCTAATCAAAAAAGAGAGCAGAGGGGTTCTGATCAGCAAATTAGACCTCCTTTTCAAGAGAATTATGCTGATGATGATGGAGAGGTAGTAGAAAAAGTAGAAGACAATAAGATAAATATAATGGGTATCAATGATGATGAAACTATGTTTCTTACTTAGGAAGAACATGAGTTGTTCCAATTATCCCAAACTGAACTTGATTATGAGGAATAAAATGACTATAAGAAGGGATTTGAAAACACTATCATGGAATTCCATAGACATTATAATATTAGGAGTAAGAAAACATTAGATGCTCCAAACAAAAAGACTAATGAAAACCCTGTCAAGAAAACTTTTGACACCACTTCAAAGAAAACTCTAGAAAATGTTTCTAAGAAAATTGTTGATAGTTCTAGCAAAAAGACAGTTGACATTCCTACTAAAAATATTGTTGAAAATACCTCCAAAACTACTCAAACAGACATTCCCACCACTAGTCACCAAAATGAACATGTGTCAAAATAGATTTCCGATAAATCTGACTTTCTGAACTTAAATAAATTTCAAACATCATTCAATATTGAAAATGAATTAGCAAAGCTGAAAATTCCTATCCCTTTGACTGATTTAATGAATAAAAATATGTACATAACTCAAGTTATGAAAGCCCTGAACATAGGGGAAAACAATTATACTTTCAATTTGAATGATGATCAACCTAAATTATTATTTGGTCTAGAGGTAGATGGTAAACCACAAGAAGGAGGAGTTCCTCCATTTTATGTCAATCTTAATGTTCATGATAAAAGTCTCCACAATGCTATGTTAGATTCAGATGCCTCACTCAATTTTATGCCAAAAGCTATTATGGAGAAACTTTGTTTTGACATTACTAGGCCTTACAAAGATTTGTATTCTTTTGATTCAAGAAAAGTAAGATATTTAGGTCTCATTAAGGATCTATGTGTCACTTTATCCCAAATCCCAGCAAAGAGTCTAGTTATAGACATAATGGTGGTTGACATTCCTCCAAAGTATGGCATGTTGTTGTCACACTTTTGGGGAGCAAAATTACAAGGTACCCTACATATGGATATGACTTACGCAACCATCCCAATGTTTGGTCAACAAAGAAGACTGTATAGGGAAACATTAATGAAATACATGGTGAGTAGTCAAGAGAAGCCACATAACCACCCCCTTTACTCTGTTCACTCTGATTTAGATTCCTTCATTCTGTATAATGATGGAGATATTGATGCTCAAGTTACCAGTGCTGAAAATGAAATTTGTGAAACACATCAAAGTCAAACTCAAATTGTACAACAAAACACTGAAACTGAACCTTTTTGGAACATGAGTTTTGACGGTTCTTGTAGTAGAGTAGGGTCAAGAGTAGGTGTTTGGGTCTCAAATTTAGGAAATAATCATGCAGAAGGTCATTCATATAAACTGATTTTTCAATGTACCAATAACATAGCATAATATGAAGCACTTCTTTTAGGCTTGCAATTATTGAATAAATTAGGCGCTAAAAGAATTTTTGTTCATGGGGATTCTGAATTGATTATAAAATAGATTAAAGGAGAGTATGTTGCAAAAAATCCTAGATTGAGAGCATACAGAAATTTTGTGCTTGATTTCTTACACACTTTTGTAGAATATGATCTTGCTGTTATACCTAAAAATCAGAATGTCCTTGCTAATAGTCTGGAATTTTCAGCCAGCACATGCAAAATGCCTCATCCCAACAGACAATATATAGTGGAGGTTAAACATGGTCCAGTTGTACTAGATAACATGAGGTATTGGCAGATATTTGGAAACGATAAAATGATAGAAATTTTTTTGCAGTCCAAAGATGATTATGAGAAAAATAACATAGAATTAGATTTTGAAGTGGAAAATCAGATAACTGTACATACTAATGTAGAAGAAAAGTTCGATGAAATAGATGTAAATATATCTGTAGATGAAGTTGTACATAAATTAGAATTGCATGAAATTGATCCATAATTTGAAGTACTTCAGCTTAAAGATAATATTTTTCCTAGAGGCTTAGCTCTTTTAGAAGAGCTTTTTGATTTCAATGATGTAGCAAAAAAACCAAAAATAGAGCCCATAGGGGTAGATGTAGAAGAATGTAATATAGGTAGTGAAAAAAATCCTAAAATGATAAAAATCTCAAAATCACTGCCTACTGTCAGAAAACAAGAATACATAGCTTTATTCAAATAATTTGTGGATGTCTTTGTTGGATATATGAGGATCTTAAAGCATATGCCACTAGTATCATACAACACAAAATCCTAGTCAAGGAAGATAAAAAAACATTCAAACTTAATATCCATAGAATAAATCTTGTTCTGATGCCTTTGATTGAGAAAGAGGTCAAAAAAATGTACGCTGCTAAAATCATTGTCCCTCTCAGATACTCTAAATGGGTGTCTACCAAAGTACCTACTAGGAATAAAAATAGAGAAATCTAGTTATGTATTGATTTTATAAATATTAACAAGGTCTCCCTAAAAGACAACTACCATTTTCCAAAAATGGATCATATATTACGAAATGTGGTAGGGTCTAGTAGGATATCCTTGTTAGATGGTTTTTTAGGTTATAACTAGGTCCTAGTACATCCTGATGATCAGGATAAAAAAACTTTCACTACTGCATGGGGAATCTTCATGTATGTGAAGATGCCCTTTGGGTTAATGAATTATATGGCCACATTTCAAAGAGAAAATGATATTGCCTTTGCTGATGAGATTGGCAATTTTATTGTGATTTATCTTGATGATATCACTGTATATTCAAAGACTGATGAAGAACATTTGAGGCATATAAGAAGAGTGTTTGAAAAGTGTAGAAGGTATGGTATCTCATTAAATCCTAAGAAAGCATTGTTTGGCCTTGAGGAAGGTTAGATTCTTGGTTCTATTATTTCAAAGGATGGAATTAGGATTGATCCTAGTATGATTGAAGCAATATTAAAAATTGGTCACCCTAGAAACATCAAAGAGCTTCAGTGTTTTATTGGCAAGATTAATTTCCTAAGGAGATTCATTCTTAACCTTGTAAAACTTCTTAGAAATATAACAAATATGCTTAAAAAGGATTCAGAAATTAGATGGGGTATTGAGGCTAGAAATTCCTTTGATTTAGTTAAACATGCATTAACAAAAGCACCAGCGTTGATTAGTCCATATTTTATAAAATATTCTATTATCTTTTATTTTTCTTCTGAACACACTGTTGCCGCTGTTTTGTTGCAAAAAAATGAGGAAGAATTTGAACAACCTATTGCATTTTTCAGTAAGGCTTTAAGAGATGCATCTTTGAAATACAATATCATGGAAAAGCAGGCCTTTGCATTGGTTAAAAATAAAATATTTTAAAGTATATATTTTTCATTCACATATTATTGCATATGTACCTAATTCAGTTGTCAAGGATATTTTGACACAGAATGGACTGGATGGAAAATGAGGAAAATGGATTGCTGTCATCCTTGAGTATGACTTAGAAATCAAACCCACCAAGTTGATCAAAGGACAAGGACTCACCAAATTGATGGCAGAGTCTAATTTCCATGCATTATACATCAACTTTGTTGCCGCGCTGAATGATCAAGAGGAACAGGAGACTCCACAGATCAATGAAGCATTTTTGAACTCACCCTGGTATGCAGACTTGTTGTATGTTTTATTCAATTTAAATGCTCCTCTCGGTCTAACAAAAATAGAGGCAAGATTTCTAAAATTAAAGGCAATTAAGTTTTGCATGATAGACGATATTTTATATTGGAAATATGGTGGTGGAATTTTACTTAAGTGCTTGTTGAAGGACGATGCAGAGAAAATCATGCAAGAGTTCCATGAAGGTGACTGTGGTGGCCATCTCTATTGGAAAACCACTGCCAATAAAGTCCTCAGGTGTGGTTTTTATTGTCCTACCCTTTTTCCTGACATTCATAAGAAGGTAACTTCATGCCATAAATGCTATAATTTTGAAGGGAAAATAAATATTTTACCCCTACCATTAAAACCTATTTCAGTTGAGAGCCCTTTTCAGTAGTGGGGACTGGATTTCATTGGTGAAATTCATCCTCCTTCATCTGGACAACATAAGTGGATTCTCACAACCACATAGTACTTTACTAAATGGATAGAGACCACTCCTTCCAGATCTGCTACTGATACTGTCATTATTAAATTTCTTGAGACCAATATCCTTTCTAGATTTGGCTATCCTAGAAAACTTATTACTGATATGCAACAACTTTTAAATCTAAGAAAATGTTTGAATTCTGTAATAAATACCACATTAATTTGGGACATTCAAAGGCTTATTACTCTCAGGGTAATGGGTTGGCCGAATCCTCAAATAAGAGTCTGGTAAATATCATTAAAAATTTGTTGGAAGACAATAAGAAATCGTGGCACAACAAGTTGGTTAATGCACTTTGGGATGACATAATTACTACAAAGAAGTCAATTAGTATGTCACCATACCAATTGGTCTATGGAATGGATGCTCTGTTTCCATCATCTTTAGGAGTACTAGTCATGAAGATAATACAAGAATTACAGGTTGAGCCAAATGATATACATAGAAGAATCAATCAAACCATTTAGTTGCAGTAGTCAACGGAGGAGGTCTACAACAAAACTCAAGTAATTTAGGAAAATTTCAAAAAGATTTTTGATAGAAGAAATAAATATGATGACTTCAACATTGGAGGAAAAGTTCTAAGGTGGGATTCCAAGAGAGAAGACAGAGGTAAACATGATAAATTTGATAACTCGTGGAAATGGCCATACATTATTTATGCTTTCAGGGGAAATAATGCATTTTTTCTCAAGGACCTAGATGGAGCAGAGTTACTTGGTGGTCTTGTCAATGGAAAGATGTTGAAGCACTACTTTTCTTAGGATAAATATTTTTCTTACATCATTGTAAATATCACAGTCTATATTGATTTGATTGGGTAACTTGTTGATTGGAGTTGAAGCTTGCAGAGAAGGCCCTAAGCCTTGATTTACAAGCTACCATAAGTACCTTAACAACAAAATAAATCAGATGTACATGCATTGGATACTCAAGGCTATTGATCATATGTTCTTGACACTTCACATGGAGAAGTGCCATCCCCAGCTGTAGCCACTGTTAGGGTCCTATATTTTATAGGATCTCAAGGTGATTGAGTATTTCATATTTGTAATTTTACATTGTAAATTATTTTCAGAATTGCAAATAATTTCCAAAAAAAGAATATATAAAAGAAAATCAAAAGAGGGTATGCCAAAAAATAAAATGAATATGAAGAAAAAAAGACAAAAAGAAAGAAAATTGAAAAAAAAAGAATAAAAGAGAATAAAACCCCACAAAAGAAAAATAGAAATAATACTGAAAGTGCTGCAAATTTAAATGCCACTACTGTTAAATTAGTTTCCTTCATGTCAAAATCTAATAAAATTGTGTGTAGCTTGTCTTAAAATGCCACAATGACTAAATTTTTGTTCCAATCATACAACTTAATCATGATGGAACAATTGTGAATTTCATGTTAATTAGGTTAGTGAATAAATATTTTCCAAACAGTTTAATATTGGCAAATCAGTGGTTAGGTAGAAAATGAGATTGCTTCAACAGTCTAATCTGAATCAATAGGATAAATAAGTGATAGAGTAGGTTTATTTTTTTAGAAAAAAGGATATGTGGGTTTGCTAGCTTAAATGCACCCTAAGGAAAGAAGATGAAAAAATGTTAGCTTAGAAAAAGAATTGAAAATGAAAGGATAGGTATAATTTGTGTTATAGATTTGAAAAGCATAAAAAGTTTTATCCTAAGTTTGAAATTCAAATTTTTTTCATGCATATCAAAGGAAAAAGGGCAAAAGTTTTATCCTAAGTCTAAAAGGTTCAGGCATATGAAAACGAAAGTATGGCGCATTATCCCATTAACCAAAGTTTTTACCCTTATTAACCCTCCTACTACCTGAAAAAATATCCCATCGCTCCACGTTAAAGCACATTCATCTGTCCCATCATCCGATCCCCCACTCCTCCATTCGATGACCTTTATCACTTTTTGACCCCCCCTCTCCATCTGATCTTTATTGTTGGGGTGGGGTGAGGAAGGGTTTGAAAAAAGTTGTTTTGCATTTCAGACCCACGCTAACATGGAACCCTCTTGTCATTCCGCACCTCCCTTGCTTAAACCACTTACCATTTCAGACCCCCCCGAAAAGCAGTTTAAAAAACCACCAATCCGCCCGTTGAGTGCCCATCATATCACGCCACCTAGACCATTATCATTTTCAATTAAATACTTTCCCACGGTAATACAACCATTGATGAATTTAATTCATCACTAACCATTAATCCAGCGGATCAACGCCACTACCAATGGGAAATCGATAAAATTGTGTATAAATCCATGTCTAATCAACTTCTAATCATTTACCTTACCATTTTCTCTACTCTATACATGTTTTTTGCAGGTTGATAGAACGCTAGGACAACTTATCCAGACTGTATCTAAACATTCTCTGAAACTGATGCACCACCTTTCCAATCTCAGAGCTTTACTCAGTCCCGACAACCAGTTTTCTATCAGAAACCCTCATTCATCATCAAACCAGATCCAACCATGTCTCCTAAGAAGAATGGACATGGGGAGCCTGTAAATCTAATGCTCCATCCCCCAGTTGACCTTGATTACCTACCTTTGGCAGACAGGGATTATAAAATCCATGAAACCCTATGTGAGTTCGAGTTATTCGAAATGTACTCCTAGCTAGAAGACAAGTTCATTAACAAACCACAACAAAATTCTGGAATTATGAGTAACAATTTGCCCTAATATATCTTTCCCCTATGTCCACAAGCACTCTCAATTCATCAGAAAGTGTTAATCTTGTTATGTACCCAGCCAGAAAGCTATAATGTCCCCTACAGGAGAGATTTTAATTACCATAACTTCCCATTCTGTACACCAAATGATGCAGGACCCTATCATAGAAAATGCAACCCATTTATCTCAATAAGCACTCACTGAATTATATATATCTGAAGCTAGATTTTGCAAAAAGGGCTAAAACCCTTAAGCTTTTTCTCGTTGAAGATGCCTAACTACCCAAGAATAATCCTCCCTATTCATCCTCCATTTTCCCTAATAGAGCTAAGAAAATCATTACAATTATCTCCTACCTCCTAGGATATTACTCATATCAGTGGGTAGACGAAGCCATTAAAGGATTCCTTTCCATTTTCTCCATAGATTCCAAGCCTTCCATTTTATTCAACTTTAGCCAATTCCTTGTAGATGCCATCCATGACCAGTTTGTCAGATTCCAAACTGAAGAGGTATTTAAATATGCCTCTGTTCTAGTATATATGTTTTTGTATATTCAGGGAGACAAGTTCAAGTTTGCAATGCATAAGTTGGATGATGATGGAAATCAACAATCTATCATCTTCTCGACTACAATGGTAATGAAGGAGAAAAAACAATATTCATACAAACAATTCATAGAACTGTTTGTACTTCCAACACTCTGTCTTCTAAGAAGCACTTCAGAGCCAAGAATCAACGAAGAAATCATGAAACTTTTTCAGTTATCAGATCAAACTAAAACATGAGACTGGTCTCTTTACCATAATTACATAGAATTAAGGATCTATGGATGTGAGCTTGCCCCATATCAACTCCCAAAATTCCTCCCTATGAGGATTTTTTCTCTAGAATACATCAAGCAAATTATCAATGACGATGATGTCCATTTTGTGTTTGCAAAGAAGAAATCACAATTCAGAATCAAAACACAGATAATAACCTTCATTTGTAACAACATAACATCAAGGGAGAAAGCAAACAAATTTCTAAAGGAAATGCAATTAAGCTTCAGTTTTACATGGTCAGATGATCCATTGGATGCCATTTCCAAGCTAAGGGTAGAGAACAAATAAACATCTTACATCCATACACATAGGCCAGAAATTGAGAGATACATGAACCAACTAGAGTGGACTAAAAACACTATGCAAGAGGCTGAAGAACAATTGGTTTCAACTTCAACATCACAGAATCGTGTTCCACTGGAGAAAGCAGGAAAAAGGATGAGGGGAGAAGAGTCACCTTCAGTGACTGACACTTCCAACAAGGAATTCAAAATCATGTACAAGAAGAGGACTAAACTTAATCCCAAGGTAAACCCAAGCAAGGATTCAAAGCAGGAAGTCATCAACATCACCAAAAAGACACCTACTTCCTCACAAGTAGGTGGTCAGACCACACTTTCTCCTACCACCTCAGCAGCTTTACAGGATGATCAACAAGCCATTCATAAAAGTACAATTGTCACAAGGGAGAAAGCGAAGAGCATATTTGACACATTCATAGAAATTAAATTGAAGAATGGAGTTTTGAAGACCAGTACATATAATCAGTTCTGGAAGCAAACTTGCAGCTCTCAGAGTAGACGATTGTTAGCCTTTGACTCTAAGAAAGGAAAAATGTAGATGGATTTTCTCCAAGCACAAATTCCATAGCCCAAGACAGTAGCAGATTATAGAAAGAATGATTTTGAATTTGATATTAAGGACATACATCCCATTGATAAAATGGATATGCACAAGCATACAGGTGAAATGATTTCATCTAAAATTACTAACACTATTATGAGTTTTTCCAAGTTGAAGGTTTCCTTAGCTAATATCCAATCACAAATCAAAATGGAGAAAATATATTCTATGGCCAAGGTTTCAAGGATTAAGTCTTTGGAAGACATAGTCATCAGAGTTGGATATGATCCTTCCAACATCAAAGTTGCAGAAGAGGTGATAAGGAAGAAAATGTTGACATAGAAACATTGAGGAAGCATATGAAAATGCCAGCTACAGAGGACCACTTGAACAAAGAAATTGAAGAGACAAAATCCCAAAAATTAGATATGATAAAGCTCATCATGGATCAGAATGATTAGCTCAGACAGATGGAATTAGAGATGGAAAATATGATAAAAGAAAAATAATAGGCTGCCAAGCTTTCATTGTTCCTTTGGAGGCTTTACCCCTTACAAATATTCTCACAACCATACCTTCTACAACAAGTAAAACAGATAGAGAAAAACAACTCACCAAGGCAGTGCAGAATTTGTCAATCCAGACAGAAGAAATAAAGAAGCTTCAAGATCAAGTGAAATTGTTGCAGGATCAAAAGTCTAGGAGTGATAGCTCACATGTAGCTGAAGCCTAGAGAGAACAAAAGTTAATAGAAAGGTTGCAGAAGTCTGAGAGGGAGTCATCTATTGGAAATATCTTGGGTCAAGTCAAAGAAATAATTTGGACAGATGTCATTGAGTCCATCAATGAAATATGGCCCTACATAAAAATCATATTTGAGCAGCAAGAATTGATACATAAAGCCAATGATGCCATAAAAAATATCAAGGAGGAGCTTGGAGACATGCCAATTGTTGCCAACAACATTATCAAGTTCTTAAGTTCCAAGAAAATGTATGAAATCGATGACTTGGGAGTTGAGGACATGACAGAAACAATTTTGGAGGTAAAGAAGGTTCTTACAAAGAGAAACATGATTGTACAACTGGAATAAAAATGTCACAGCTTAGAGATAGATGTAAACAGATTTTTCAGTAGGATAGAACCTTTAAATTAGAAAGGTCTTGTTAGTCATCAGTAATTTTTGCCTTCATAGATGAATAAATGATTTCCCTAGATTTCTAGAAACAAATTTCATGAACATTGTGAGTTCTAAAAATCTCACTTCCTTCATCATCCTTAAAAATAGTTTTTCACTATTTCATCTTTCCATCATGTCTAGCAATGTTTAACAGTCCTAGAAAACCCATTAGTGGCTTATCTCACTCCTCCTGTCAATATGCTTTAACCTTTGGCCCAAATCCTCTCTTTTGTTTTACCTAAAAAACCCCCCACTACTACCTAAGCCCACCAATCAAACAACTTTGTTGTGTCTCCCAAGATACTCCCAAATGTTGATGGTCTCAAACTATCTCTGTAGACTCTTTAGGTAAATCAAGTGCATTGGATTTTGGATCTTCAATACATCAGTCTATCATAAACTATATCTTGCACTTGATGATCCCAAATTCTAGGTCTCAGTCCAAAAACCAAGTCCAAGGAAGCCTCCACTAGGTCACCTAGGGTTTCACAAAGTCATAGGGTGGATTTGGTGCCCTAAAAACTATGTTGTTCCTGTATGAAGAAACTACATTCAAAGGAGAGAAGGACAGGTGATCTTTTCCAAACTAATCAAAAAGGTTATTCAAAGAAGTTTTTTGGCCTAAAAAGCATGAATCTTGCAAAGGGAAAACTTCCGTCTGCTCACATTTATGCAAGAGGATCAAATAGCCATCAGACTAGCACTAGGTAAGGTAAAGAGAAAATTCATCATAAGAAGACCATTCATATCAAGAAGAAAGCATCAAGCATATGTTTGTTAAAATTCAGGGTTTATGACTGTTTTGACCAAGTAGGAATCAATACTAGGGTTACAAGGGAAAAGCTCACCTCAATCTTTCAAGCGCACATTGAAGGACTTTAGGAATAATTAATGAGTCTTGAGAAGTTTCAGAGAACTTAGAAGACAACACTATATACTTTTTCCTAAGCAGCCCTAAAACCTAACAGTTTGGGAAAGTTGACAAAACTGGTCAAAGAGTGATAACAAAACCTCCTTCATAACGACAGAGGGTTTCAAGCTGCCCTCTAAGATTTGGCAAAGAGGCACTAACTCCACCTCATCAAAAGGTAAAATCAGATAGCCAAAGGGATCAAAGGAAGCAGACATAAAAAGCAATGCTCCACTTCACCAAAAGAAGAATGATGATGAAGGGTATCAACAAAAGAGACATAAATATCAGTTCAAGGTTTGTCTCCTCAAAGAAATGACATAAACATTTTTAAAGGGTCAGGGAGGCAATCATGAGGGAATAAATTTCCAAAGGAGGCAACTATGGAAAACATGGGTCACTACTGATAAAATGAGCTGTCCAAGTTCAAAAGAGACAATGATCAATGGAAGAAATTGTGTAGACACCTGCAAGAATAGAAGTGGCCAGCAAAAACACAAAAATGGTTTAGAAGTCTCACCTCCCTCACTGACATACATCATTTGAAAACTAGGAACAAACGGGTATCTGGTTTAAGAGCCATAAAGCCCCCAATTGTTTCCCCATCAACAACATATTCTGCAAGAGATAGATTAATCATGAGTAACACTTCTGCAGGACTGCTACAAAGGGTTACCTATAGGAAAATTAGTGGGGATAAACAGACCAAATGTTTTGTACAATGATGGCCCACAAAAAGACTTAAGGGACTATTGATGCTTGATGCTAGGGTTTTTATGCTGAGAGGTTGTTCATTGTTTTATAGAGGAAACCTGACAGAATTTTCAGTCAAAGGAAATATGTCTAAAGATCCCAAATCTACTGTTTGCAAGTGATAAGCATCATAAAGAGGTTCATTTTTCAAAGTGGTTTGAAGGCACTTGTTTAAACTTGGTTGAATGGTTTTGTGAGCACAAGAGAGACATCAAGCTAATCCTACAAAAGAAAAAGCCTTTTTTATATCAAACTGACACCTACAAGACTAAAGGGCCAAAAAGCACAGTGAGAAAAAGTAAAGGGAAGTAAACCCTATAAAGTGGGTTTTTCACATCAAATCATTTTTCAAAAAAGCTATAAAGCCTCCTTGACTTCTTTCACATCTCATTGTTATTTCAAACAATTGAAGAAGCCATTGAAAGCGAGTTTGGAGGGTTTTTTGTGCAAGTTTGAGAAAATTTCTCAGGCGCTGCGCACTGAGGCCGGTGCTACGCACATGGCCCTTGACCACCGTGCATAGAGGAGGTAGTGACAAGGCTATTTAACACCGCTTTGTGCACCGGGAGAGAGGCACTACACACTGGGCGAGCGCTACGCACAAAGCTAAGGAAAAGCGACTCCGTGTATCATCCACCCGGCGCCGCACTCCTACAGCCCGAAAGGCCCTCTCCGACCCGAACCGACCCGATGCTATGCTTCGACAGTCCGACAGGCCCTTCTCCGGCTCGAGCTGACTCGGCGCTACGCTCCAATAGGCCGACCCGACCCGAATGTGTAATGGGCAAAGCTTACACACCAACAAAATCGTCCGATTTTCTAAAAATGTACAAAAACCAATGTTTTTGCCTCAAACTCTTCCTCAGTAGTCAAATAAGGCTGGTAACTCTTGTTCCCCTTTCCAAGTGTTCTTTTCATAATATATGAAGGCATTTCTTGACCTAAGGTAACCAAACCCTAATCTCCATAAAGATTAAATATTTGGACTACTTCCCAAGTCAAAATTCACAAATTGGAGGTTGTCCTTAGCTTAAAGATACTTAGTACATGCAATCCCTCCTCCTAAAATCTGAATTTGACCTAAACATACTTCATTTGGCCCTCATTTGCAAACTTTTCCCTTACATCACTCATTGCCACCCTTGACCCGAGGGCTCTCAAAAAAGTTTAAAAGCCTTCGTACTAAAACCACCACCATGTCCGAAGAAGAGATTCACACTCAAAGAGGACTAAAGTCAAAGGCCTACCAAGCCTAAACAAAAGGGAGGAAGATTCAATAGGTTTGAACCCTTGGACACCATTCAAATCACCTCCTCTCCAATGATACTTACGGCTTTCAAGATGTTGGATGTTACCAGCTTTGTGAGAAGATTAAGCAAGTCCAAAGCCACTCGCATTTGGACTGTGTTGTTTACAAAATCACCAAGTCAACCTAGTAGGGAGTGAATCCTTTGAACTCTCATCTAATCCATCAAGTAAAGCCATAGGAATTACAGACATTGGTGAGAGATGGTTTAAAAAAAAGAAGTTGGACTTGAGTTATTATGAGCCCTACCTAAAACCTAGTCACAACAAGGCCGCAAGGTCACTTTCCCTTTTCCCACCTACTAGAGAGGTATTCCCTATTGATGAGGCAACATTATCAAGTACTTCACCTATGAGGGGAGGTACTCCAGGTTTAATCTTATCACATACAGCTTTTGATGCACTTCATTCTTTCACTAGGTTAAATTACTAAACCTACCATACTACCTCTACTAGAGCATTGACAAAATGGCTTCAGTAGTCAAGAAGAGGAGTTATTCCCACCAAAATGCAGCCTTTTTCACCACTCCTTGATCAAAATGATTTGCCTTACACCAATCGGAGTAGCAAGGAATCCTCTTGGGAAGTCTTTATCTCTCATGATGTATTTTCTAATCCCAAAGTCATTCGAAATAGTAATCTTCCATCCACTTCACACCCACATACTTCCACTCCTTCATCATCTCCACACCTTCCTTCACCAAAGCAGAAATTCACCTTTCCATCTTCTCCTAATGCATCAATAAAGGTGATGACAATAGTTCTAATGAGGAGAAAACAATTGACAATGAAGACGTAAGGGACAAAGGAAGGTAAACTAAGGTAGATGAAGAAAATAAAGAAGAGGACAATAGTGAGTAGGAAGATGATGATAGTAGCAATGAATAAGAAGGTGATGACAATGGGTATAAATGAGAAGAGAGATGAAAGTGATGCAAGGAAGGTAAAAGTGATAAAAATACAAAGCTTAATCAAGAAGATGATGAGGAAAGTGAAGAAAACAATGGGGCAAACAGCCTAATGATGAAGAAAATGATGATGACATAGAGGAAGAGGATGAATATAGCAGCCCCGAAGGGAAAGACAATGATGGAGGGAGGAGAAAAATAATGGACAGTGATGACACTCATAAAACAAATGTCAAATGCGTAAAAGAGGTCGATGATGAGCAAGATGACAAAATTTCCAAGGGGATTTTGCAGAACAATGAAGATGACAACAACAGAGAGTGTACAAGACAACCAAGAGGAAGATGGTTTTGAGCATGACAAAGGAGCCCAATCACAGTGGACAAAAGAAAATAAACAAGTTTTAAAAATGAAGGCAAGTGACCAAAGTAGTGGAACAAAGGAGACAACCAATGATGAGCAAGGAAATAGTCATGATAGTCATTACAACTCGTCATTATCGTCATGACACTAATCAGCCTCCAAATGACCAAGAAATCTAAAGTGACAAAGTTGTAGAAAGTGGAAAAAGAAGAAGACCCGTTGAAGGACATAGCCAAACAGAGGCAAGTGAGGAGGATAGTGGTCAGTTTGAGAGCCACGATGTCGTTGAAGAAAATAAAGGAGGAAAGCACAGATGATGATGAGGTTTAAGGTCAGAAATTAGTGACCCAATGGAGCATGAAGTCACTCATGAAAGCCAAGAAAAAATATGAAAAGGCTTGTGAATTTATCAAGGATCAAGGCACCATCATCACTCCTCTCACATACACCTACCACATAGGTAAAAGAGATGTGTTTGCTGCCTCAAAAAGGGGAAAAGGGCCATCTCTCCCCTCCCCGCTATCAAGAAAAAAGACAAAGGAAAGGAAAAGATGGAAAAAGGTGAGCAACAAGTCAATGTAAGAAGAAGCAAAAGGATCAAGAGGACTTCTCAAGGGCCTCAATTCATTGATTTAGACAGCGTTGACACCGAGGACAAGGAGATGAACACAAGATGCTTTCGAGAAAGATGCATCGCCCAGGAGGGGAAGAGAATTTGAGATGGTACAATGTCATCCACTATTACAAAGAGGAGCATAAGCATTTCAAGGAGGCAAGAGAGGCCTTGCCCCACAAAAGAAAATGAAAAAGCATTATGCAAGGAAGAACATGCTTGCATGTGCCAAACTAAGGAAGCTCCTCATAGAGATAGAAGACCTAAAAGAGCCAAAGTGCAAAAAGGAGAACCTTGTAATTTTGGCTGAGGCTTCTCAATAGGTGTCCAAGACCTTGAGGGACCTCTCCACAAATTTTGAGGTAAATTTGACAACTTTTGTTTTTTCGAAATTAACTTCTGGCAAAATAACACCTAGGTGCTACGCAAAAAATTGGTGCATCCTTAGCTCTCAAAGTTTGCATTTTTGGATTTCTCACATCAAAAGTCTTCACACCAATTTTTAGATCATTTCGAGTATTTTTACCCTCAAAAGGTCAAAAAAATTAAAAAATGATCTCTTTGCCTCATTTTCTGCACTACTTATCGTTGTTAATGTGCGTTGTTGGGAGATTTGATTTTTGGACAGGTAAATGGCATCCAATTAGCACAACTCAAGAATTTCTGGAAGTTAGACTCATCAAGATTTCCAATGGGCCATCACAGTAGCCACCCCAGGTCGTGAAAGGGTCCAAAACTCGCCTTGCAAGAGACCCTATTTTCTGGCCGAAGTGGCGCTACGCACAACAGGTTGCCTAGTGTGTTTTGGAGCAAAAGTCAACAAAACACACTCATTTATTGAAAATAGATATTTTTGAGTTTTTTGAGGGCAAATTAAGCTAGAATTAGGTGAAAATATTTATTTTAGCATTTATTTCTTGGGATATTATGTACCGCCTTGTATGGTCTCTTTGGTCATAAATGTGATATTTATGAATATATTTGACATTTTCCTACCACATTCAGGATTTAGTCCTCATTTGATCCATAAATAAAGCATGAGGCCCCTATGTATTTGTTGGTATTTGATGAGCTTGAAGAGAAATATACATGGTTTCATGAGCTTGGAGAAGAAATTGGTTTTGTGAAGTGGATGAATGCTTGCTTGGCTTGAAGATGGAGAAGCTTGTTTGCAAGATTCCATAGCTTGGTGAATGGTGATGTTTTCCTATTTGGTTCATTGTTTTTTTGTTATCATTATGCTTCATGTTTCTTTGGCCGCTATTAAACAAAATTATAGGTTGAGACATGTTCTTTGAGGCACCTCAAATCTCTCCCGTTTGTTATAGCCTTTATGTTTTCTCTTTGGCCATCTTAAGGAATTATTTATTGCTCCTCAGGGTCCACCAAAATTGTTTTTTTGTTTCATGTATGGTTAGTATGCTAGCTTACAAGTATGATTCATGGTATGCCCTGCTTATTTGAAACTTTCAATACCCTATCTTGAAGCCTTTCTGTGAAATATTTATTTTTAGGTTAAGTCAAAGAGGTCTCGTTCGATCTTGCCCTTTGTCCATCCTTGCAAACTTGTTTCAGAGTTACCAATAACTTGATATATGCTGTTTAGGAGTTCCCTCTCCATAAATTGAGTTATTTGTATTGTCTTATGTGTTTTCCCAAAATTTGAATGTGATTTTATAAATTTAGAAGCTCTTATGCTCTCTATGTATCACTGGAATGTTTCTCTTGGATGTTTATTAGTTTAGATTATGGTTTATTGAGCTTAATGGTTTTCCCGACCTCATGGATTGTAAATTTTAAACTATATAAGTTTAAGACTTCTTAGTCTTTCCCAAACTTAATGTTCACTACACATCATACATCACCTTAGGGATCCATTGACCTTGCTAAATAGGCCTTGCAACACACTTTGTTTCATCATTTAGACACTCTTGAATTTCACTTGAATCCATAGCCCAATGGCTTTGACATACTCTCACTCCACCTATTCCATTTGACCATCTTTCCCAACCAAAACAATCAACAAGCCCAACACCTAACAACTAGCCTAAAATAAAAAACCTAGAGCAAAAAGAATACATCCTTTGCACCCAATAGAGAGATCCCTCTCTGAGTCCAGGAAGGCTAGGTCCTCAGAATCCAAAGTTTGGTTCCATGTTACCCTGTCATTTGGTCTGCCAATCTGCCAAATCACAAGACCCTAACATTCTGTCGATCACAATGGGACCTTTTGAGTTAGTAGTTGCTTGAATACATCTTAAAACTCTTTAGATCCTCAAATTGACTTTGAAAATCCAGTGAATTTGCCACCTCATCGCCACACTAACATTTTGGCGATCACGGTGGGACCTTCTAAGTATATAGTTTCTTAGAAAACTCCTATAGACTCATTTAAACCTTCTATTGAGCTTAGAAAATTGACTGATAGTATCTTGTGGTTCATCTGCTACCTCATCACCACACTAACACAATGATGATCATGATGGACCTTCTGAGTTAGTGACAAACTAAGTAACCCTTAGGACTTTAGATACCCTCATCAAATCATTAAGAACACACACTATCAGCTAAAGAGTAGACTCTATTTGTTTAATCATCCTAGAAAAATGATGACTCAGTTATAGGACACTCTCACAAAATTTAAGAGACTCAGAAAACCCCAAAACTCCCTTAGATTGGTTTTTTGTCAGTTATTGATGGTGGACCATAAACATACATCCTTAAAACAACAAAAAATATGCACCTGGTGACTCCACTAACCTCCATTAGGCCTAATACTTCATTGGCACTCATTTGACTTCCTAGATTTATTTCACACCAACCCTAAAAAGTTTATGAACCCATTCATATACTATAATAAGTACCAAGCATTAAGAGAGGTCAGCCTTAAGAAACAATACTAAAACTTTTAACCTCTTTTAATTTTTAATTTTGAAATCTGGCTTCACATAGGATCAGTACCAGATCTCATCCGGACCCAAACCCTCCCAACATAGTTGATGACCCAGAGAAGATTTTATGGCAAAATTCTAGATCTAAAAACTTAACCACTATTAGGGCCATCCATAGAACAAGCTCTGTACCTGAAAATCTCACAACTTTGCAAGATCCCCAGTTTGACTTGCACCATACCAGGAACCTCTTTAGAAACAGGTCTCAAAATGATATTGACCAAACTGACCTTCGACCCTTAGATTTGCACCAGATTTTGAGTAGAGAAGCCTCTCCTTCCACACCACCTGACTTTCAGCTTCTCCACCACTTCAATTCTTTCCATACCAAGCCTATTCAAAATCAGTTTTTCGGTCCAAGTACTTCCACCACACCCATCCATACCACCACTTTGCAAACCACTCCACTTCATCCTACACCCCCTATCACAAATCCACCTCTTGTAAATCCTCAAGCTCCCATCATGGTAGCTTGGTATGCACCTTTGGTCTTACCCCAACCCCTAGTGCCTTTGCCAAATGACTATCAGTCTAAAATCCCTCATTTCACCAGGGTTGAATCCATCACTACCCAACAACATGTAGATAGAATCAATGATGCTTTTGATTATATGCAGATAGAGGAAGAAACCATTAGGATGAGAATATTTGCATAAAGCCTAGGAGGAGAGGCCAAAAAATGGTTCAAAGCATTAACTCCTAATTCAATACATGACCTCCCTTGCCTCTACCAAAATTTTATAAACAAATGGGAAATCAAGAAAAAACCCCTCCAAGTCCTGTCTGAATTCAACAACCTTAAAAGGAATGTAGGAGAAAGTGTGCAAGACTATTGCATCAGGTTTAACAGTGTGTATAATGCCCTCCCACCTCGCATGAAACCCCCACAAGGCCTAGCACTGGTGAAATTACTTGAATTTTTTGACCCAGACATGACTTTCCAATTAAGAGAAAGAGACCCTGAAACCTTAGAAGAAATGAAAAGAGAAGAAATTAGTGAAGAGGTAAACTTAATTGAAAAAAGAGCTAGGTTGAAATCAGAGAAGAGAGTAACCTATAAGGATGAAACTATTCCTTCAACCTCCTCCTTTGATTCTAAATTAGATAGCCTAACGAGGACCGTGGAAAGAATGATAGAGAAGATAAACTTAAATGAGAGGGCACCTCCTAGAGAAAACCAAGTCAACTCCCAAAACCAAAACAAAACTCAAAAATTCAGAAGAGATACTCCTCAAATCAAACAAAGGGAAAATGACCAACAAATTAGACCTCCCTTTCAGCAAAACTGTGTGGATGAGGAAGAAGGAGAAATTATTGAACCTAAGGAAAACCACATAAATATAATAGGTTCTGATAATAAAGAAGATCTTTTTCTCACCGAAGAAGAACAAGGCTTCTTTTCCTCAGATCAAACTGACACAAACTATGAGGATTATGAAGACTACCGCGTAAGATTTGAAAATTCCATCATGGAAATCCATAAGTAGTATGATCTTAGGAGCAAAAAATACCTAGATTTAGCTAAGAAAGACCAAATAGATGCTGCTGTCCGGAAATTACCTGAAAACACCTCCAAAAAAACAATAGAAAATGTCAACACTATGGTTAAGAAAGCTGAAGCAAACAAAGGAAAAATCAGCCAACCAAACAACGACCTTAGCTATCCTAGTACCTCCACCAGTTACCTTGAGAAGGAAATTTTGTCTAAAAATCAAAACCAAGATAAACAAATCAAGAATTTAGAAAATATCATGGTTGATAAAGCTGATGTTAATATGTCCAAAACACTAGTGCCTTTCAGTTTTGAGGGAGAGATTTCCAAAATCAAGATAAATATGCCCCTCATTGAACTGGTTACTCAACCCATATATAGATCTCAGATGTTGAAGGTAATAAACATAGGAAATGATGCTGACACTTTACACTTGGTTGATGACACACCTAAGTTGTTGTTTGGACCCAAAATAGAAGGAAAGTATCAGGAAGGAGCCATTCCACCTTTCTATATCAGCCTAAACATACATGACAAAATCTTACAAATGCCATGCTGGATTCCTGTGCCTCCCACAATCTCATGCCCAAATTTGTGATGGAAATAGTAGGCCTAGAAATAACTAAACCTTACAAAGATCTATACTCCTTCTATTCCAGTAGGGTAAAATGTTTGGGCCTCATCAAGGACCTTTGTGTTAACCTGGCACAAATGCCTACTAAGAACCTAGTCATGGACATAATAGTGGCAGATATTCCTCCCAAGTATGGCATGCTCTTATCCAGATCTTGGGGAGCCAAGCTTCAGGGGAACCTTCAACTAGATATGTCCTATTCAACCATCCTTGTTTTCAATCAGACAAGGATGTTATACCAAGAGTCACATATGAAGTATATGGTTAGCAGTTAAGACATACCAGACAACACTGCTCTTTATTCTATTCACTCTGATCTTGATTCTTTTATATTATATAATGAGGAAGATAATGATGAGCATGTATATGAAGTTGAAACACATCAAGACACACTACAAAAGTCAAACCAACCTTTACATAGAGAACTCAGTATTCAAACCTATAGCAGCCTTGAACAAACACATCATGACAAAATCAACTTGACTCTCTACAAACTAACAATGAAACCTCAAAGCCAATGGTCAATTTTACATATAGATCAGGTTGCTCAAAGGGAGGAAAAACATCCGAAACACAACCCTTCCCTTTTACCTATTCCAAAATGCTAAGATGCCCTCACAGAAAAAAAATCTTAGGTGATTTGAATCAAAGAAATATTATGTTCTTACCTTATCTAGACACCTCATTATCAAAGAGTCTTGTTCCTCCAGAAAAGCTGTTAACTCTCACTGATGTTGCTATCAATCCTAAAGGGATGTCTGTTGAAATTGATATAGAAAGATACACTATAGGCAGCCTAAGAAGACCCAAGGTGATTAAATTATCTAAAACCTTGCCATTACACACAAAAATCAAATAATTTAAGTTATGCAAGAAATACCAAGATGCTCTTGTTTATATAAGCAAAAGCTCAAAGCCTAATGACATGGACATTGTTCCAAAGAGACCTATTTCTAAAAAGAACTATGAAACCTTTGGAAAAATCCTATCACTAACAAAGAAAAACAAAGGATGCAGACTATGTAGGGACTTTAGACACTTAGGCAAACCCTCCATGGAATACAAACACCCTTTTCCCAAGATAAGTCATCCTATTCCAAAAATAGGAATTTCTAACAAGGTGACTTTGATTAGTAGTGTTTTAGGTTTTCATGAGATGATACTACTTCAAATCAATCAACACAAAGACATTTTCAAAGTTCCTTGGGATGACTACATGCTTGACCAAATTTTTGCTGGAATAAGGAAAGCTAAAGACACCTTCCAAGAGGCCATGGCTCTTATTACCAAATTTTTCACTTTGATGTACATTGATGACTTTGTCATTAGTTTAGGAGTTGATGAAGAATGCCTTTTTCACCTAGACAATTTATTTCATAGAAACAAGGTTTGGGAACAAAACTCAAAGAAGGAATGTAAAGGAGAACTTGGCATGTTTGAAAATCCTTGGCAAAAATCTTGGCCCTCAAAAACAGATAGTCACGTTCCTCATCTGCAAGAGTTAAATGTAAGAGAATTGATAGATGATCCCGTGGAAGACAGGGTAATCAAATACCATGGCCATTAAAAGTCTTAGTTAGAATTTCTCATTCGTTGTACATATCACTGTTTGATGAAAAGATATTGAGAGAAACCACAAAAAAAACACAAAACAAAAAAATGGAAAAGAGGGCAGATTTGAAAAGAGGTAAATCCCCATACCCAAAAAATAGAACTACTGAAAGTGTGTAAGTCTAAATACCACTACTAGTGCATAAAGGAGTCTTGTTTCAGTCATCTAGCCTAATCATGGCTGAAACATGTTTTAAATTCATTGTTGATAAGTTAGTGAAAGATGGCGGGTCAAATTATTAAAGCTTGACTTGTCAAAAGATAGATTAGGTAGAAAGATACTGGTTCCACATGCTTAAAACAGAACCAAAGAGAAAAATATGGACGAGTAGCAAACAATGTATCATAGCCCTGATTTTTCTAGTCTTGTTTTGTACAAAAATAACATTTGTGTGCAGCTTGTTTTTATGCCACAAACCCATGGTAAATCAGATTGTCTAATCCTGATTTAACCATGTTTTCAATTTCATGTTT
Organism: Pinus albicaulis; assembly: GCA_034641835.2. Taxonomy (NCBI): domain Eukaryota; kingdom Viridiplantae; phylum Streptophyta; class Pinopsida; order Pinales; family Pinaceae; genus Pinus; species Pinus albicaulis. The sequence continues at coordinate 46,170 of JAXQQM020072760.1, forward strand.
GTAGCCTAGTGAATAAATCCTGTCAAACAATTTAACCTTGATAGTTGAATAGTATAGGTAGAGAATCAAAGGAGTTCGTTAGCCTAATCTGAGCTCTAGGAGAACATAAGCTAGAAGTAGATAGTTTATTTTTCTTTCAAAAACAAAAAATGTCAAGTTTGCTAGTCCAACTGCACCTAAAGAAGAAAAAAATATTAGGCAAGTAGGTTGGGTAGGTAGAGATGGATTTTAGCTAATCATGTCTTTCAGATTATTGAGATCATAAGCTTTAAGCAAGCATCAAAAAGAGAAAGAGGTAAAAATCTGCCCAATGGATGAGGCACTAGGCTTCATAAAGCCATAAATCTGAAGTTCTGGACACCTCCTGAAAAGGAGTTGCCATCCCCAAGTGGAGCCACTGTTAGTCATCAGTAATTTTCCCTTCATAGATGACTAAATTATTTCCTTAGATATCTAGAAACAAAGTTCACGAACATTGTGAGTTCTAGAAATTTCACTGCCTTCATCATCCTTAAAGATAGTTTTACACTATTTCATCTTTCCATCATGTCTACCATTGCTTACCAGTCCCAGAAAACCCATTAGTGACTTATGTCACTCTTCCTGTCTATATGTTTTCGCCTTTGGCCCAAATCCTCTATTTTTTTTTGCCTAAAAATTCCCCCACTACTACCTAAGCTCACCAATCAAACAACTTTGTTGTGTATCCCAAGATACTCCCAAACACTAATGGTCTCAAATTATCTCTGTAGAATCTTTAGATAAATCAAGTACATTGGATTTTGGATCTTCAATACATCAGTTTATCATAAACTCTAGCTTACACTTGATGATCACAAATTATAGGACTTAGTCCAAAAACCAAGTCCAAGAAAGCCTCCACTAGGTCACTTAGGGTTTCACAAAGTCATAGGGTGGATTTGGTGCCCTACAAACTCTGTTTTTCCTGTATGAAGAAAATGCATTCAAAGAAGAAAAGGACAGGCGATTTTTTCCAAACTAATCGAAAAATTCATTCAAGGAAGCTTTTTTGGCCCAAAGCATGAATCTTGCACGCGAACAGCTCCCCTTAGCCCAAATTTCTACAAGAATATCAAATGGCCATCAGCCTGGCATAAGGTAAATGAGAAAAACATCACAAGAAGACCATTCATAGCAAGAAGAAAGCAACAAGCATATGTTTGATGAAAATCAGGGTTTGTGACTATTTTAACCAAGCAGGAATCAAAACTAGGGTTACAAGGGCAAAGGTCACCTCAAATATTTCAAGTGCACATTGAAGGACTTTAGGAATAATTAATGAGTTTTGAGAAGTTTGTGAGAACTTAGAAGACAACCTTCTTCTTATTTTCTAGCGACCCTAAAACCTGAGGTTCGGAAAGTTGACAAAAATGGTCAAATAATGAAAAAGCAGAATTTTCATAACAACGGATGGCTAAAAGGTTTCAAAGCTGTCCTCTGGGTTTAGCAAAGAGGCACTAACTCCACCTCATAAAAAGGAAAAATCAAAGGCCTTAAAAGGGGTCAAAGAAGGCAAACATGAAAATGACCTCCCACTTGCATCAAAGGAAGAGAGATGATAAAGGTATCATTTTCAGTAAAAGGGCAAAAATATCGGTGTAAATTTTTGACACTAGGAAATTTGGCCCAAATTCCGACGGCCAAATCGTCGCTATTCGAGCACATAGTCGTCGCAAAGTGACACTCACAAGGTCGGAAAAAACGTGGTTAGCCTTAGAGTTGCACTTGAGCCACTTCAATAAAGTGTCGGAGCAGCGACACTTCTTCAACGTTTTCCAAGCTAGTCGCTCTTGAGCATGATCCCAGCCGTCGCTCTTCCTACGTTTCCCAAACTAGTCGCTCTTAGAAATTTTGGCATTCGCTCTTTCGACGTGTTTCAAAGCATCGATCTTTCGACATGTATCAAATTTTCACACAACTGTTGCAATTTCGATGATATGTCTTCGTCGCTCTTAAGAGCGTTTTCCGTGATCGCTCTTCGAGCGTTTTCCGCGTCGGTCTTCCAACGTTTATCAAAATTTCACACAACTATCACAATTAGACGATATTTTTTAGATGTTTATAACTTCGCTCTTCCAACGCTTATGTAACGTCGCTTTGCCGATGAAAAAGTAAAAATATTTAAAAAAGAAACATCGCTCTTCCGACGCTTATGTAACGTCTCTTTTCTGACGAAAAAGTAAAAATATTTAAAAAAGAAACGTTGCTCTTCTGACGTGTAAGGCGTCGGTCTTCCGACATGTAAAACGTCGGTCTTCCGATGTGTAAGGCATTGGTCTTCCAATGCTTGGATAAAAATATTTAAAAAAAAAATCCGCAAAATGTACTAGTTTGAATGTATATCCTCTACCTTGAGTCAATTTTTCATTTAGAGCAGAATTGTAAGTTCCATCTAACATATTTATTCTTGCAAGTCTTAGATAATTCTCATTCATTTTGGAAGAAGTACACACTTTATGCAGATGATAGCTCTTCACACCACCTCCTTTTCTTTACTTATTTTAGTGTTTGTATTATTTAGAAGTCAAGAATACTAGTTTCCTTTTTCCATTCTTATTGAAGTCCCTAAAAGATCCATCCTCATCATTCTTCTATAGTGAAACATGCACAAAAGAAAATATTTTTTTATAACATAGATGAATACAAGTTTTTAGATAACAAGAAATAAGCCCAAGATACACCTTTTCACTATCTACCTATCAGAAAATCATGTTGAATACGTCACCCCTACATATCTAGCTAAACTTTGATGATTGCGGTTATCACATTTCCATTCATAATATTACAACGTTTTAAAAATTTATTTACGCAAAGGCCCATTTTTTCATGACAACACTTAACCTATCTTCGAAAGTCACTGTTACCCTAAAACTATTATAAAATTCTAAATCAAAATCAATGGGTTGAAGATCTTCAAAATTAGAGCAATTTCAGGCATAAATTGTAAATAAAAAAACAAAAGGAGAGAGCCATCACGACATCAAATTGCCCCTTTCGCAAGCCTGCTTTCTCTCCTTATCTTGTAATATAGGTATAGATATTGTTTACAAAGGGAAAATTTAGACAAGAATATCTTGCTCACATAAACTTCAATTCATAGGCTATCTTACCCAATTATACAAACATGGATATTGCCCCAAGTCTAACTTTGATGGAAAATCCAAGAATAGCCCTACTCTAGCATGGGAAGGAATCATCCTAGAAACCAAAACACCCACATTGTAGCACTGACCTTCAAAGTTTTAGACAGAAGACCAAATAAAAAAGCAGAACTCAAGCCCGCAAATAAAATAGGGTGCTTGAGGCAGATAATGTCTTTGGTAAGATGTTGGGGGAAGGGTTAGCTCCTTCCCTGGTGACTTATACCACGCTTGTTGATGGACTATGTAGAGCCAGTTCCATTGATCTTGCATATAAATTATTAGAAAAAATGGTAAAGAAGGGCTGTTCTCCAAATGTTTACACTTACAGTGCACTGATCTATGGACTTTGCAGGGAAGGAAAACTAGAAGAGGCTGAAATGTTCATTGATAAAATGAAGGAGAAAGGCTTACGGCCTAACCAAGTAACATACACATCATTGATTGATGGCAACGTCAAATTAGGCAGGGTGGATCATGCTTTTGATCTATTAAGTAAGATGATAAATGAAGGACGACAACCTAATTATCGAACTTATTGTGAGATTATGAATGGTATAGTTCAAGAAAACAAGATACAAAAAGAACACTTGATTCCTGATGAGGATGCAGTAGGTAATTTAGATCCTTATAACTTGGACGAAATTCATGACCTGGATGGAATTCCACTTTCCGGAAATAAGCAAATGTTCTTGCATTTAAGCTTCTTGAAAAAATGATGGAGAAGAATTGTCGACCTACTATAGTTATAGTGCCTTAATTGCGGGATTATGCAAATTAGGCCAGAACTCCTTAGTATTGGTGATAAAAAATATGTTAGAGAGGCCTCTGTATTTCCCAATGGAAAGCTGTTATCTGACTCTTATTAATGGGCATTGTAAACGGAAATTGCATCTATTGTTTGAATCTTTTGGATAGGATGGTTGAAAATGTTTATGAACCACAACTATCTTGTTAATGAGCCTTGTAAACGAGGAGGCTTCGTGTATTGTCTGCGGAGCTTGTTGGTTCAACTGAGGATCATAGGATTGATATCGAGAGGAGGCTCAATTGAAGTAGAAAAGGATTGGGAGGCGGAGAAGAGGCGTGAAGGATGAACAAAGTCTATTTCCTTTTAACAAAGAAAGAAACTTAATTTACAAAAATGACAATTTTTAAGCGGTAATCATATTTACGAGGGCATATAAATAGATTTAAAACACGTCCCTGGTAACTTCAATGTCATTAAAAATTAATAAATTCCATAAAAAAACCAAACTTGCTAAGATCCCAAAACTAAGAATACTTGCTTGGTGTGGTGAGCTTAAGAGTCTGAAGAAAATATCATAGAGAGCCTCATTGTCGAAGCACCATACATTCGTTTGCATTTTCTACGAGTTGATGAAACTGATTGTGGCATTGTAAGGCTCCACCACTTTGTTTGACACCTTAGGAGACGGGAGAAAGCCGAGAGAATGTGAGCATCATTCTATCGGGGTATTCCTCCCTAATATTGGAGATCAAGAGGGTTCCCATTCCGGATCTAGTACCCTCCTCCCAAAGAGTGACACACTTGAAACCCTATACACAACAAAAACCCACATCATTTTAGCAAATGAAATCCTACATTTCAAAAACACAAGGTCAAGGATTCGAATCTGAAGAACACCTACCTTGCGAGGCAATCACGATTACGAGCCTCCTTCCTAACGACATCAAGCACGAATCAATGAGCTCGGATCTTTTCGTGTAATTCCCCTTAGCCCCGATTGTTTCAGCCCGGATTGGCGAAAAATAATTTATCGGGTTTGAAGACTTGTCCATAAGGGCCGGTCCTCACAACATCCATGGTGCCGGGCTCCGGATACACTGAGCACGACTGGAGACTCGTACGACTCGCCTCATTGTAGTAAAAATTAACCCTTTCAAGATGTAGATCTAAAGTGCTGCTGTGATCTCCCGGTAGGATGGTCTGGAAGTTCTTCATAGACCACTTCCCGAACTTGGGCCCGTCTGGTTGCCACGATAGCTGAATGTGAAGAGATCTCTCGCATTTTTGCTATTGACCTAACTGATTTGGATCGATTTGAAATTTGCCCCTCGAATGGGATTTGTTATTTATATAAACCTAATGTATCGAGTAGAAGGAAATAAATCACCGGACTTGACCAAATGGATCGGAAACGGACACAACGAACTCGGGATCAGGTACAACTGCCCACCGCATCCTTCCTCCAAACCTACGACGGTATAGCCGCATCACTTCAAACCTTTGCAATAGTATGTACGCATCCTTCCCCTCGGCGGCGACGGTATGGCACTTGATAGTATGTTACTGTCCTTCCTCAAAACCTACTTGACAGTATGGCCGCATCCTCCCTCCTTCTGGACAAACAATACAGCAGGAGAAATAAAGCAGGGAAATTAAAACTTTGGTATTTGAAATTTTTTGACATTTTGAAATGAAACATGTGTGTTTTTTTTTTTAAGGCAACTCAAATTAATTTAAAGTATATATTTTTAAATAATTATAATCAATTTTAAATAATTAAAAAAATTTCTAAATAATTAAATGTTTGTTTCTTTTGATTGTTAAAAAATATTTACAATAAAAAAAATAAAACATATCTTTTTGAGAAACGATTAAAGTTATATAGAGTAAATAATGCCTTTGATTTTTGCATATAGTAATCCTTCTACCCTACTAAATCATCATGCTTTATTAAAAGGTTTTCTAAACTTTACATTATTAAATTATGTTGTATTTTAAATATTTGGAGTTTTAATCTCTCTTTTTTTCAATATTTTTCTTTATAATTTATATATTATTTTTTCCCTTATTTTTAAGTATTACTTTAAAAGTGAAATTTACATTTTTTTCTTTAATGATAGTAATATATGTATGCATTCATTAAAATTAGATACATTTTCTATAATAAATAATAGTGTAGTCTATTAATTAATAAATGAAATTGTTTTTTGATTGAAACACGACAATATCAAGATTGTGATTTCTTATTATTTATAATCAATTTTAGACTTATAAATGAATTAAACATAAAAATATCTTTAGAGAAATTAAAACTTAATAAATTAAATAATTTAAAAGAAGCTGGTTTTGGGTAAATAAGTGGTATTGTTGATTATAAATAATTATTAATGAGATTAAATTTAAGACATTTATTTAAATTATTAATTATATAAAATTGTTGAATTTTATTTCATAAACTAAGGATTTTGATTTTGATTTTTTTAATCTAATTATGTGATATTAAAGATGAATTATGGTAACCCAAAAATAAGTTTTATGAATAAAGAGTATGTTATGGTATGAATGATTCTTTTGAATGAAATTTTTGGTTTAGTAAGGATAACTCATCTATGGACATTTTCCATGATTTTTTAAAAATGATCAATATAGGAAAGGTGATACTTAAAGGGCTCCCACGAACACGTCTTATATCTATTGGTTTATAAACATTAGGGTGGAAAAATATCCTAAGCTCACAGAGCTAAGTTTGTTCTGACAACTATACTGAACAACAAATTGTTGTTGACGTCAAAAGGATATGATAGAAATTTGGTGGGTTGTAGGGTATGTTAGGTCCCTATATTACTATTATAGTCCCTTATTGTTGTTAGTATAACCCCCTTATTGTTATTGTTGTACCACAATAACCCCCTATATTATTATTATTGTGCCCTTACATTATTATTCTTAGGTCGGCTAGGATTACATTGTGGCCCCACTAGGATTACATTGTGGCCCCATGGACTCCTATATACAGAAAGGTTTTTTCATTTGTATCATCCGATAATTGTTCATTCATGTATTGTATTGGAGTTTTCCTAAAGTGGCTTATTTCTAAGGCGTTGATATCTCTTTTCTTCTATTTTTGGAGATAGTGTCATAATTGTCTTGTCATGAAATAAATGTAATGTAGTTACTAGGTAGGTAGTGGGGAACCATTTTGGTGGAACTTGGCCATAAATGGGACATCTATCCATGCATAGTTTTTAAGAACAAATACACCTAGTGGATTATCATTGTACGAGAATCACTTTAGGATCTATGCTACGTGCACATAGTAACTAAAGGGATATTAGTGAAACCACAAAAGTATTATAGGTGATTTTATATAAATAGGTGTTCTTGTGTTCTCATTGGTTAGTTATGGGAAAATGACAATAAAGTAAGAGAAGTTATAGGTGCTTTTATAGAAATAGGTGTTCTTGTGCTCTCATTGGTTAGGTATGGGAAAATGATAATAAAGTAAGAAGGATTTGACCTCTTTGGACGATTAGAGGAATGATTCCACACAAAACCAAGTGTGGTGCTGCAACACTTTCTAGGCTAAGGGATTTTGAAGGGGTTGCACCATATGACCGAAGAAGAATGTGGTCATTCAAGATGCTGCGAAAGTGTTGAGGCTTCGGCCGGTCACAAGTATTGTACGCTGGGAAGGCTTTCCAAAGAAGTTGGCTGACATCACTATGATACTATTACGAAATTAGAAGGAAGAGAAAGGCAAAGGCCCGAGGTATCATATGAGATAAGAATGCAATTGGAAAAATTGAGATAAAAAGCGGTGGAGTTAGCCGAAAAGAAACTTGCCCCCAAAGATGGAGCTCTTAGCTTTAATAGTATTAGATAAGGTTTGCATGTTGTGCTCAATGGGCAAATCAATTTCGAAAATGACAAGAAAATATTTCTAAAGATGAGGTTGTTGACTAGAAAGATATAACAACACAAAAATAATTACCTTGTTGATACGATAATAATATAATGCGCAAACAACCTTCTCCCGCTTTGTGATACGACTATATAGTGAATTAGACGAAGTAAGAACACGATAAGTAGCAAGGAAATGAATGATTTGGGGTACGTTTAGCAACGCTTGGAAAGCGACGATAACGCAATAATGCGCCTAAATATATATTGCGATTTTCTTCGTCGGGAAAAACCCTTGGGCTTTGACAAATACTCGTATAGATAACGAGCTTCACGTCAAAATCCCATAGACATGAAGAGTGTCATACGCCTTGTTCAAAATTAGTAAATGAGCGGCATGGATCTAAAAAATAAATCTAGAGAAGATACCTCTTATTTAAATAACTTACAAACCATATTGAAAAAATTACTTCTTGAATGGTCGTCGGAATTTGGAGGGCTTAGGGGATTGGGGGGTTAGGGGTTAGGGGATTTAGGTGCATTTAGGGGTTAGGGGGTCGAATAATGAGTTAGTAGTTAATGGATTAGGGATTGGGGGCTTAGGGAGACCCAACCGGATGCGTTTGGGCGGGCGCACTCAGCGAGAAACGACGACCCGAATGGGTTTGGGCGAGCGTCCTTAAACGAAGCACGTGGTCGCCCCACCGAATGAGAAGGCATAAGGGAGAAAAAACAACGGGTCGCACGAACGTGCACAAGGCACCGTGCGGTCACGACTTAGCAAGTTGTTCCCGGGCCGCCTCGAACAAAACAACCCAGCCCCGAACGCGTTTGGGCGAGCGGCCTCACATGGCGCGACACGGCGTGCCTACGACCGAGCAGAAGGCCTCGGAGAAAATGGAAAACATGCCGCACGAATGTGCAAAAGGCACCGTGCGGTCACAACTTAGAAAATTTGATATGGGCGCCCTCAAACGCGACGGCCAACGAGAACGTGTTTGGGAGGGTGCCCTCACATGGCACGACATGGCACGTACAACCGAACGAAGGCACGGGGGGAGAAAACAAAAAATGGGATGCACGAACGTGAAAAAGGCACACATGCGATCACAACTTAGCAAATTTGATACGACCACCCTCGAACGAAAGAAGCAGGCAGGCACGAGAACGCGTTTGGGTGGGCACCCTCACAATATGGCGCGCCGACTAAACAAGGCACAAGGGAGCAAAAATAAAATGGGGCACGAACGTGCCTAGGGGCACGCATGCGGTCAAAAATTAGCAAGTTTGATACGGCCCGACCCTCAAATGGAAACGACCAAACCCGAACGCATTTGGGCATGCACCCTCACATGGCACGCCCTGCAGACGAAGGCACGAGGGAAAACGACAAATGAGCCACACGAATGTGCACAAGGCACACGTGCGGTCACAACTTAGCAAATTTGATATGTTTGCCCTCAAACGAAACGACATTTGAGCCCGAACACGTTTGGGCGGGCGCCCTCACACGGTACGCACGGCCAGGAACGAAGGCGCAAGGGAGAAAATGACAAATGAGCCTCACGAACGTGCACAGGCACCCTTGTGGTCACAACTTAGTAAATTTGATGCGACCACCCTCGAGAACAAAATGACCCGACCCGAACGCGTTTGTGTGGGCGCCCTCAAACGACATGACATGGTGTTCACGGCGGGCAGAAGGCACGAGGAGAAACGGAAGAAACGGAGCCACACGAACATGCACCGCAGCTTTGTTAGGTCACGATAATCTTGGAGGTACATGCGGTATTAGGGACTACATTGATGTAGTGAGATTTGGTGGATATTGCATACGTGAAGCCTTAGTTAATGTTCATCCTAGTGAAGTAGGTTATATAACGTTGGCTCGGGAAAGGGTATGTAATCTATAACTATAGTTTTTACATATTGTTTTTATTATGTCGAGTCCCAATTTATTTTAGACCTTTTCTTACATGCCATTTTGATGTGGAATGAGGTACTTAAGTGTTTGAAAAGTAATAACGAAATTTAATATTATATTATGATTGAAAAGTTATGCATTAATATTGGTCTAAATGGAAATAATGGGGATGTGGACATAAAATTGTCTTTTACATCTTGTGCAACTTGTTCCCCATAAGGGATAGAAATCGAGTGTTGGAACCACAAAATTAGATACAAAGTGTGATTTGATACCACAAATAGGGAGCCAAAAGAGCTTGGAAATAAGAGGAGACGAGGGCATAGAAAGGAGGGCTTTGGAAATCTTCAAAAAATGATTCTCATGGTGCATACATCCAACAGCAAAACAAGAAAGGACAATTTTATTGAAATTGGAATTATTCATGGAATATCTTTCAACTTTGACATGTCATTGATCTCATACTAACCCATGTCGAAGGAGGCTTGATTTGTTTGTGTATCTCTTTGTTTTGGCTTCTTAAAATGTGGTAATAAACTTTGAAAGAAAGATTTTGGAAGTGCTATTTATTTTCTAAGGAGGAGGGATAAATTGTTGTTCTTCACGAGAAAACCCTTTTGAAGGTGTTGAATAGTGATGAGGGAATCCCCAAGATCACTAACTTAGAGACATCCTCGATCATTGGCCCGATTGGAGACTTGGAAGAAGCCCATACATTTATGTGAGATTGTTAATTATTTGGAATAGCCCCCATAAGTACTTTATTTTTCATATTCCATCGGGGATTTGGAGAACCTCTCCCCCTCCCTCCGCCACCCCAACTATTTAACTTTATATTTTATTGAACTATTATGCTTCTATTATAACTTTCTTTATAAATGTATAAATTTATATAATTCAAATGTATGTGGTATAAAAAAAAAATTAACATATTAGAATCGTGAAGATAAAGATAACAAAATAGAAACTAAAAAATATTATCTGAAAAAAAAGTGGTGTTCACACATGTAAATTAACAACATAACTTCCAACATGATCCTCATGTTAACTAAACCCATATTGGTCTGTCGAAGTTGATATTTACAATAATTTTTTAGATGATTTTCACGAAATTATTAGAGTTTTGTTTAGTTGGTTTAAATTTGACTTGAATTTCCCCTAGGCGCCCATGACACGACTGAGCTCGACCCACCCTACCGCTTGAACATGTTTCCTTGAGCACCCTCTTGCGGCAGTAACTGACTTGCCCAAATGCATTTCCTTAGGTTCCCTCACCGACCCGACAAAAACGCGTTTGGGTGAGCGCCCTCAGCCAAGCAGCCGGGCCAAGCATGTTTAGGCGGGTGCCCTCAACAAAACGACTACCCGAATGGGTTTGGGCGAGTACCCTCAAACGAAATGACACGACGCACCCAAAAATGAACGAGAGGCACATGGGGAGAAAACGACAAACGACCCAAACAAACGTGCATAAGGCACCGTGCGATCCATGACTTAATAAATTTGATACGGCCGCCATCAAGCAGCGACCGACTTGAACACGTTTGTGTAGGCGCCCTCACACGGTGCGACACGACGCGCATGACGCGAAACGAAGGCATAAGGGAGCAAGCGGAGAAGAAACGGGCCGCACGAACATGTACGGGGCACCGTGCGGTCCTGGCGCTTAGAAAATTTTATACGGCCGCCCTCAGGCGAAACGACTCGGCCAAATGCGTTTGGGTGGGGGCCCTCAAACGAAACGACCGGCCGAGAACGCATTTGAGGGCGGCGCCCTCAACCAAAACGACCCCTACTAGAAGCCGGAGGTTTGGGGGGGCACCCTTAAATGAAACAATCCTACTTGAACGGGTTTAGGCGGGTGCCCTCGGAAACTAAACGACATGACGGGGGCACGAACGAAGGCACGAGGGAGAAAATGAAAAAACGGGCGGCCCGAATGTGCACAAGGCATCGTGCGGTCACAACGGTGATACAACGCCCTCAAACGAAGACGACTCGACCCGAACGCGTTTGGGCGGGCGCCCTCACATGGCGCGACACGACGCACGACCGAACGAAGGCACAAGGAACGGTCGACAAACGCGGGCCGCATGAACGTGCACGGGGCACTCGTGCGGTGACAACTTAGCATATTTGATACGAGCGCCCCTCGTCGGCGAGAAACGATCGACCCAAACGCATTTGGGTGGCGCCCCTCAACGGAACAACGGCCACGAGCACGTTTGGGCGGGCGCCCTCGACGAAAACGACCCTACTCGAACGGGTTTGGGTGGGTGCCCTCGACGAAATCACCTACTCGAACGGGTTTGGGCGGGCACCCTCAAGCGAAACGACACGGCGGGCTATCGAATGAAGGCTGGGGAGAAAACAACAAACGGTACACAGGCAATGTGAGCACTAGTGCAATCACAACTTAGCAAATTTGATACGACGCCTCAAACGAAATGACTAGACCCAAAAGTGTTTGGGCGAGCACCCTCACATGGTGCGACATGTGGCCTGCAATGAATGAAGGCACGAGGAGAAAGCCTGGGAAAATGGGCCGCACGAACGTGAACGGGGGAGCACCCATGTGGTCACAGTACTTAGGGGTGATGACAACCCTCCTCAGCCCAAGGAAAACGACTCGGCCAGCGCGTTTGGGCGGGTGCCCTCAGCGAAGCCAATGACGAACACGTTTGGGTGGGCACCCTCAGCAAAACGACCGGGGCCGAGAGCATGTTTTGGCGGGGCGCCCTCAACTTCGAAATGACCCGATGCGAACGGGTTTGGGCGGGTGCCCTCAAGCGAAACGACATGGCGCACTTGACTGAATGAAGGCACGAGGAGAAAACGACGAAGCAGGGCGCACGGACATGCATAAGGCACCGTCTGCGGTCCTGGCACTGCGGAATTTGATACGGTCGCGGGCAAACGAAATGATCGGCCGAATGCGTTTGGGTGGGCACCCTCGCACGTCGACACGACGTGCACGGCCAGAACGAATTAGGCACGAGAGAGAAATTGGCAAATGGGCCGCATGAATGTGCGTAGAACTTTTGTGCGGTCACGAAGTACTTAGAAAAATTTGATACAACCTCAGCCAAGACCGACCCGACCCAAACGTGTTTGGGTGGGTGCCCTCAACCGAAACGACCTGACCCGAACGCGTTTGGGCGGGCGCCCCTCGACCAAAGCGACCCTCCCCAGAGCGGTTTCGAGCGGGGTGCCCTCGGGCTGGAAACGACCCTACCGAATGGGTTTGGGCGGGCGCCCTCAAACGAAACGACACGGTGGGCTGCGAATGAAGGAACAAGGAGAAAACGGCAAACGAGCCGCACGAACGTGCACAAGGCACCCATGCGGTCACAACTTAGCAAATTTGATAGCAATGGCCCTCGGGCGAAACGACCGAGCCCAAACGCATTTGGGCGTGCGTCCTCAGCCGAAACAACCGATCCGAACGCATTTGGGCGGGCGCCCTCGGCCGAAATGACCCAACCCAAACATGTTTGGGTGGGCACCCCTCGGCAAAAACGACCTGACCCGAACGGGTTTGGGCGGGTGCCCTTAAACGAAATGACACGACGCGCCGGGCGGAATGAAGGAACGAGGAGAAAACCCTTAAACGGGGCTGCACGAACGTGCCTAAGGCACCCACAGTGCAACAGCAAATTTTATGCGATCGCCATCAAATGGAATGACGACCCAAACACGTTTGGCGGGGGCGCCCTCACACGGTGCGCACGGCGGAACGAAGGCACGAGGGAGCAATCGGAAAATGGCGCACGAACGTGCACGAGGGGCATCTGTGCGGTCACAGAAAATTTTGTACAACCACCCTCAGCGAAACGACTCGACGAACGCATTTGGGCGGGCGCCCTCAACCGAAACGACCCGACCCGAATGCATTTGGGCGGGCGCCCTCAGCAAAACGACCCTACCTAAATGCATTTGGGCGGTCGCCCTCAAATAGAGGCGGCCCTACTGAACGGGTTTGGGTGAGCACCCTCGAACGAAACGACACGACGGTTGCAGACGAAGGCACAAGGGAACAAACGACAAACGAGACGCACGAACGTGCCTGAGGTACTCGATGGGTCTGGCCTAGAAAAATTTGATACGATACCCTCGAACGAAACGACTAGAGCACAAACGCATTTGTGTGGGTGCCCTCACATGGCGTGACACGACGCCTCGAACGAGGATTCTGAGGAACAGCGGGAAAACGGGCCTCACACGAACGTGCCTGAGCACTGTCCCGGTCACGACTTAGCATATTTGATCGAGCGCCCCCGAGCGAAATGACTCGACCCAAACGCGTTTGGGTAGGCATCCTCAGCAGAAACGACCGACCCGAACACGTTTGGGCGGGCGCCCTCAACGAAATGACCCTACTCGAACGAGGTTTGGGCGCCCTCAAGCAAAATAGGCCTACTGGTCGGGTTTGGGCGGCGCCCTCAGACGAAGAGAAACGACATGGAGGGCTACCAAACGAAGGCACGAGGAGAAAATGGAAAACGGGCGCACGAACGTGCCTGAGGCACACAATGCGGTCACAACTTAACAGGTTGATACGGCCCAGCCCTTAAATGAAATGACGGCCGAGAACGCGTTTGGTGGGCGCCCTCACATGGCAGGCAGGCGCACACGGCCCGAGATGAAGGCACGAGGAGAAATCGACAAGCAGGCCCGCCTCGACGTGCACGGGGGCACCGTGTGGTGGCAGCGAGTACTTAGCAAATTTGATACGGTAGCGAGTACGACCAAAACGGCTTGAGCCCAAACACGTTTGGGCGGGCGCCTTCAGCAAGAGAAAACGACCCGACTTGAACGCGCGCGCGGACGCCCTCGGCTAAAACGACACGACTCGGGCCATTTGGGCGGGGGCGCCCTCGGTCAGAAACGATTCGACCCGGCCCGGTTTGGGCGGTGCCCTCAAGCAAAACGACACGGCGCACCCAATTGAACGAAGGCACGAGGAGAGAAAACGAAAAATGGGCGCATGAACGTGCATAAGGCACCCGTGTGGTCACGACTTAGAAAATTTGATACGGCCATCGAAACGAAGGTGACCGGGACACGAACGCATTTGGGGGGGCACCCTCACACGGTGCAACACAACGTGCCCGCAGTGAGCAATTAGGCGCAAGGAAAACGGCGGAAAACGGGCGGCACGAACGTGCACGGGGCACCGTGTGGTCACAAGTACTTAGCAAATTTTATACGGCCGCCTTCAACCGGAATCGACCCAACCCAAACGCGTTTGAGTGGGCACCCCTCAAGCGAAATGACCGGGCTTGGGAATGTCTTTGGGCGGGCACCCTCGACCAAATGACCCTACCGACGAGTTTCGACGAGCAACCTCAATTGAAATGACCCTACCGACGTGTTTGGATGGGTGCCCTCAAACGAAATGACACGGCCCTGCGGAACGAAGGCGCAAGGGAGCGAGAAACGGAAAACGGGCGCACGAACGTGCACGATGCACACCGTGCGGTCACAGCAGCAAACTTGATGCGGCCCTCGAACGAGCGACCCTACGCGAATGAGTTTGTGCGAGCGCCCTCGACGAAATGACACGGTGGACGCTACCCGAGCGAGCACAAAGGAGAAAACGGAAAACGGGCGCACGAACGTGCCTGAGGCACAGGTGCGGTCACAAATTAGCAAATTTGATGTGACCACCCTCGGACGCAACGGCCAGAGCTTGAACGCGTTTGGGTGGGCGCCCTCCTGCGACACGACATGGCGTGCATGGTGAACAAAGGCACGAGTGAGGGAAACTAGAAAACGAGGAGCCGCACGGGCGTGCACGCAGGGTACCCATGTGGTCCTGATACTTAGGAAATTTGATACGGTAGCCCTCGGCGAAACGACCGGAGACCCAAGCACACATTTGGGCGACGCCCTCAAGCCAAAACTGACCCAACCCAAACGCGTTTGCCGAGCGAGCACCTTCAACCCCGAATGACCGGGAATCGAACACGTTTGGGCGGGTGCCCTCAGCGAAACAACTCGACACGAACGGGTTTGGGCGGGTGCCCTCAAACGAACGACACGGCATGCCGTGAGCGAAGGCACGAGGGAGCAAGGAAAACGGTACACACGAACGTGCATAAGGCACCCGTGTGGTCACAACTTAGCAATTTTTATACGGTCGCCGTCCAAATGAAACGACCCGACCGGCCGCGTTTGGGTGGGCGCCCTCTGTGGCATGACACGACGCACATGACCGAACGAAGGCACGGGGAAACGGAAAACGGGCGCATGAACGTGCATAGGGAACCTATGTAGTCACAAGTACTTAGAAAATTTACAGTACGGCTGCCACTCAATCAACCGACTCGACCCAAATGCATTTGGGCGTGCGCCCTCAGCAGGAAATGACTGACCCAAACGCTTTTGGGTGGGCGCCCCTCAACCAAAATGACCCTACTAGAGAGCCGGGTTTGGCGAGCGCCCTCCAAATGAAACGACCCTACCCGAACGGGTTGGGTGAGCGCCCTTAAATGAAATGACACGGTGGGCTACCAAATGAAGGCATAAGGAAGAAAACGGCAAATGGGTCACACGAACGTGCCTGAGGCACCGTACGGTCACAACTTAGAAAATTTGATACGTACGCCCTCAAACGAAATGACACGACACACGAACACGTTTGGGGAGGGCGCCCTCACACGGCGCACACGACCGAACGAAGGCATGGGGAGCGACAACAAACGGTCTACACGAACGTGCACGGGGCACCGTCACATTGACTACTTAGCAAATTTTGATGGTTAACATTTCTTAAAAATTTTGGTGGTTAACATTTCTTTGATTTTCCCCAAGCTTGTTGCAATACGACACTTTTCTCACAGGAATGTCGCAATAGCGACATAGCTCTAAGTGTCGCAAGACCGACACTCTCCTCCAATCGGCGCAATTCGACGCTTTGCTCCAAACGCTCGCAATAATGACACTTAGCTCTAAGTGTCGCAAGACCGACACTTTGTTCCCGATCGTCGCGATTTCGTGCATTTCTCCAAACGTCGCAATAGCGACACTTGACGCTCTGATGTCGCAAGTCAAACACTTTCCTCCAAACACTTTGCAATTTCGACGCTTTTCTCCAAACTTCGCAAGACCGACACATACCTCTAAGTGTGTGATACAACACTTGTCTCCAAACGTCGGTATAGCGACGATTGTGGGCAGAATTTGAAAAAATTGATAAAATATTGGGAAATTTAAGGCATTTTGTCAAAAGTGTTAGAACTAAAGTGTCGGAATTTCCGCCAAATGTACTAGTGATACTCCCAAACACTAATGGTCTCAAATTATCTCTCGTAGACTCTTTAGATAAATCAAGTACATTGGATTTTTGGATCTTCAATACATCGGTTTATCATAAACTCTAGCTTACACTTGATGATCACAAATTATAGGACTTAGTCCAAAAAACCAAGTCCAAGAAAGCCTCCACTAGGTCACTTAGGGTTTCACAAAGTCATAGGGTGGATTTGGTGCCCTACAAACTCTGTTTTTCCTGTATGAAGAAAATGCATTCAAAGAAGAAAAGGACGGAGCGATTTTTTCCAAACTAATCGAAAAAATTCATTCCAAGGAAGCTTTTTTGGCTCCAAAGCATGAATCTTGCAGCGAAACGGCTCCTTAGCCCAAATTTCTACAAGAATATCAAATGGCCATCGACCTGGCATAAGGTAAATGAGAAAAACATCACAAGAAGACCATTCATAGCAAGAAGAAAGCAACAAGCATATGTTTGATGAAAATCGGGGTTTGTGACTATTTTTAACCAAGCGAGGAATCAAAACTAGGGTTACAAGGGCAAAGGTCACCTCAAATATTTCAAGTGCACATTGAAGGACTTTAGGAATAATTAATGAGTTTTGAGAAGTTTGTGAGAACTTAGAAGACAACACTACTTACTTTTCTAAGCGATGCCCCTAAAACTTAGGAGTTTGGGAAAGTTGACAAAA
Organism: Pinus albicaulis; assembly: GCA_034641835.2. NCBI lineage: Eukaryota > Viridiplantae > Streptophyta > Pinopsida > Pinales > Pinaceae > Pinus > Pinus albicaulis. The sequence goes on from JAXQQM020072760.1 coordinate 63,873, forward strand.
ATGGTCAAATAATGACAAAGCAACCTCCTTCATAATAGAAGATGGCTTCAAAAAGGTTTCAAAGCGTCATCTAGGGTTTGGAAAAGAGGCCCTAACTCCACCTCATAAAAAGGTAAAATCGGAGGCCTTAAAGGGTCAAAGAAGGCAAATATGAAAACCAATACTCCTCTGCACCAAAGGAAGAGAGATGATAAAGAGTATCAACAAAAGGGCCAAAAATATCGATACAAGTTTTTGACTTCTCAAAGGAACGATCAAAAGATTTTTTCAAATGGTCCAAGGAGACAAGCATGAGGGAAGAAATTGGCAAAGGAGGCAACTATGACAAGAATAGGTCATTATTGATAAAATGAGCTGTCAAATTCAAAAGAGCAGGTGATCGAAAGGGCGATGGTGTAGGCGCAAGAACGAAAAGTGGCTGCACCAAAGCACAAAAATGGTTTAGAAAGCTCACCTCAGATCTTCGAACATACATCATTTGCAAAATAGGAATAAACATGTAGTTGGTTAAGAGTAGTAAAGCCTCCAAAATGGTTTCTTTATCAAGACATTCTGCAAAAGGATGGTTAAAAGCGTGAATAACACTTTTACAAGAGCATGACAAAGGTGTTTTCCCTGCTAGGAAATTGATAGGGTCAAAGCAAGAATGTTTCCAATAATAGTTGGCACATATCAAAAGACCAAGAGATCGTTGATGCTTGTTACTGAGGGTTTTCATCTTTGGGAGGGCTGATCAACGTTTTAAAGAGAAAACCCAGCACGAGAATGTGAATCGAAAGTAAAAAATGTCAAATTTTTCACAAATGCCTATTTGCAAGTGATAAAACATCATAAAAAGGTTCATGTTTACAAAAGAAGGTAAAGTGAACTATTTGAGCTAGTTGAAGGATTTGTGAGCATAAGGAAGACATCAAGAGGCTTCCAACAAAGAAAAGAAACATATTTTTGTCAAACTGTCACCTACGGGACCAAAAAGAACGCAAGAAGACAGTGAGAAAAATTAAAGGGAAATAAACTTTCGAGAAAGAGGGTTTGAGCTCACAAATTTTTTTTCAAAAGACTATAAAGCCTCATTTCCTTTTTTTCTTAACCTCATTTGTCATTGCAAAAAGGAGAGAAAGTCGTTGGAGAGAATTTTTTTGAGGGGTTTTTGTGCAATTTTGGAAAAAATTTCAGGGCGTTGCGCATCGAGGCCGGTGCTACGCACCTGGCCATCGGCGCTACGCATAGAGGAGGCAATGAAAATGTTATTTAACATCGCGTCGCAGCACTGGGAGGGTGGCGCTATGCACCTGACGGGCGCTACGCACGAGCTTAGAAAGCGCCTGACCGCCCACATAATTGACCCGACGAAACTCGCGCTACGAAACCAGGCCCATTTCCGGCTCGAATTGACCCAACGTTGCGCTTCGATAGGCCAAACCAACCCGACTTGAACGTGCGATTGAGCGAGCGCTACGCATAGACGACCTTTGACCCAATTTGCTCAAAAAAAGGCCAAAAATTTAATTTTCTACGCCTCCAGCTTTCCTCCACAAAGTTTTAAACAAGGTTGGTGGCTCTTTTTCCTCACTTTCCAAGTGTTCTTTTCATAATCTAGGAAGGCATTTTTTGGCCTAAATATGACCAAACCATAAGTTGCATAAAAAATCAAATATTGACCTCCTAGGGTAGGGGTTTCCAAATTTGAAAGGGTTGTCATAAGGTGAAAAGAATCTTAGTGCTAGGAAACACGCTTCTAAAAAGTTGAACACACTCCTTGAATGCTTCATCTTAGCCCTCATTTGCAAAATTTTGTCCTCACATCACTCATTTTCCATCCTAGACCTTAAAAACTCTCAAACAAGCTAAATCATTCCGTGCTAAAAACCAGTCACCATGTCTGAAGAAGAGATTCATACTAGTAGTGATGAAGGCCCGAAAGGCCTACCAAGCCAAAACACAAGGGAGGAAGGGTCAATAGGTTTGAGCCCTTAGACACCATTCAAATCACTTATTCTCCCATGATCCTTGCATGTTTTCGGGATGTTGGGTGTTATACGTTTTGTGAGAAGATTAAACAAGTCCAAAGCCACTCGGACTTGACTAGGTTGTTCATCCTCGGTTTACAAAATCACCAAGTCAACCTTGCGGGAGTGAATTTTGAGCTCTCATATGAATCCATTGCTAAAGCCACATGAATTCCATATATTGGTGAGAGATGGTTTAAACAAAAAGAAATTGGACTTGAGCTATTATGAGCCCTACCTCAAACCTAGTTGTCAACAAAGGCTGCTAGGCTGTCTTCCCCTTTTTCCCACCTGCTAGAGAGGTATGCCCTGTTGACGAGGCAAATTATCAAGTACTTCACATGTGAGGGAGGTACTCCAGTGGTTTATTCTTATCACATAAGGCTTCGATGCACTTCACCAGAGTTTAAATTGCCGAACCTACCATACTATCTATACTGAGCATTGACAAAAATGGCTTCAGTGGGTCAAGAGGAGGAGTTATGCCCACCAAATGCAAGAGCCTTTTCACCACTCCTTGGTCAAGATGATTGTTTTACACCAGCATGGAGGAGCAAGGAATCCCTTGGGAAGTTTTTACCTCTCATGATGTATTTTGCCAATCCCCAAGCCTCCATTTCAGCAAGAAATTTTCCTTCCACTTCACATCCACCTACCTCCACTCCTCCTTCATCTCCACATATGCCTTCTCCACAAAGAAATTCACTCCCTATCCCTTCTCCTAACGCATCAAGTGAAGGAGCTGACAGTAGCCCTAATGAGGAGAAAACATGATGACAATGGAGAGGAAAATGATAGCGAGGTAGAAACAGAGGTAGATGAAGAAAACAAGGAAGATGATAGAAAGATGTCTGAAGAAAAAAGATGATGAGGTAGCCATGAAGAACAAAAAAACAACGGTGAGGAAGAGTGCAGAATCTATTAAGGAAGACCGAGAGGATGATGATAGCATGGAAGAAAGTGAAGAAAATGAGGCAAGGGCAGAAAACAGTGATGCAAGTACAAAGCTTAATCAAGAAGATGAAAGTGATGAAAATGAGGAAAACAAGTGGGGGCGTGGGAAACAGAGCCTAATGATGAAGAAAATGATGATGACATGGAGGAGGAAGATCAAGATGACAACCAAGAGGATTATGAAAAGAACAATGAAGATGATAGTCAGCGAGGGAAGGTGCAAAAGACAAATGATGAATTTGAGCATGAGCAGTTGAGCCTAATGACAGTGAAAAAGGTGCTGAAAACAATGAAGGCAATGAAAATGAAGAGATAGAGGAGAGGATGAAGAAACGAAGACCAAGAGTAGACAAATGATGAGGTTGAAACAGAGTTTGAAGATGAAGGCATTGAACAAGATAGTGGTACAAATGAGACAGTCGGTGACAAGAGATACATGGAAAAGCCGCATGAATGTCATGACACTAATAAAACTCTAAATGACCAAGAAATCCAAAGTGTTGTGTAACCAACTCCAAAAATAGAAAGAAAAAAAGATATCAAAGCCTTAGAAATAAGCCACTTCGAGGGCAACCTCGATACATTACATAAATGAAAAATTCTTGGATGATACAAATGAACAAAAACCTCCTTCTATATATGGAGTCCATGGGGCGAGAATATAATCCTAGTGGGCCACAATGTAATCCTAGCCGACACGACAATAATAATGTAAGGGCACAATAATAACAATATGGGGTTATAGGTACAACAATAACGATAAGTGGGGCTACACTAACATAATAAGGGACTACACTATTAATACTTGGGACTTAATACCCTCTCCTTCAAACAAGTGTTGTCCTCAACGCTTGATTATTTCTTGATGTACATGCCTTAAAATTGATCCTCAATGTGGAATATTCTACGGGAAAGTTCTTCCACTTCATGAGATACTGCGAAATTGATCGTACTTGTCGAGTTCTTGTTTTTGTGAGCGCGAACTAACTGATGTGATGTTGATATTCCTGTTGTTTCATTATATTACGCAAAGTTAAATTCTTGAGAGTTGGAGAACTTGTTGTTGATGCTCGATTTCATCTTCCACTAATTTATCATCCATATTAGCTATTATTTTATCCTTCAAACCATCCAATTAGCCTCCATTTCTTCTTTTAAACCATCTATGTCATCTTCGGTTGCTCTTCGTAAGATCGAAATTTGTTACACTTGGTACCGTAATTTTGATATCTCATACGCAATTCTTCCACTTCATGCATCATAGTATAGATTTATGAGAGTTAATGGGTGTTGAATTATTTTAGGAGGCATTTCGAACGCAATACTGAAATATATGCTCAATATGCCCTTGGAATCACTTCACGTGATTTTTCAAACAAGATTTATGCAATTCGGGAAAAACAATACACACCTTTTACTTGCTTTTGAGGAGCTCGATATTGAAATTTGATTATCTACATGATTACGGATCTTCACAATATCTGAAATTCAGCACTGAAGTAGCCCTACGAATTCTCTTTTGAATGCCACGGAGTGCGACTCGGTTGGATTCTCCAAGGAAAAGTTGTGTCCAATCTCCCACAATGACCTAATTATGGGTAGTTCGGTAGAGCGAACTTGTACGACTTGCCATGTCCTTGTTTCGTCCTTTGTCTCTGAAATTGATAGCCGAAACTAAGAGTACGATTTTAATTACAACCAATTTTACGGCACTCAAATCCGATGCCCATAGAGGAGAGTTATTGAACTTTTCCCATGATCCTCTATGAGATGCAATTCGGGAGCACGAAAAAGCACTACCTTCCACAGATCATATCTCCAAAAATATTGCGAACCAAGCTGCGAAATATTTTTGACGAATTTCATCGAGGATTTCAGCTTCATACCATACGAATTTCCAAGATTCTGAACCTTCGTAGAAAATACGTTATAGCGCAAATTCCACGATGACTGTTTAGGAGCACGAAAAAAGACCTAGCTTCCTGAGATCATATCTCCGAAAATATTGCGAACCAGGCTACGAAATTTTTAGAAAATCTTCCTCGGGATTTTGGCTTCGTACCACGAAAATTTTTAAGCACGGAAACTTCGTAGAAAAAAAAGTTATAAGGAGCAAATTCCACGATGACTGTTTGGAGCGACGAAACCTAGAATCCAAACCTCGATACCAAATGTTGTGTAACCAACTCCAAAAATAGAAGAAAAAGATATCAATGCCTTAGAAATAAGACACTTCGAGGGCAACCTCCAATACATTACATAAATGAAAAATTCTTGGATGATACAAATGAACAAAACCTCCTTCTATATATAGGAGTCCATGGGGCCATGATATAAATCCCTGGTGACCTGATAGCAATCCTAGCAGACGACAATAATAATGTAAAGGGCACAATAATAACAATATGGGGGTTACGGGGGTACAAAAATAACAATAAGTGGGGCTACACTAACATAATAAGGGACTACACTATTAATATAGGGACTTAACACAAAGTGACGAGAGAAGAAGACCTCGGTGAAGGACGAGCCAACGCAGAGGCAAGTAAGGAGGATAGTGAGTCGACTTGAGAGCCAAGATGACGGTGAAGAAAATAGTGAGGAAAGAAAAGGATGATGAACGAGGTTAAATATCAAGAAATGAGTGACCCAATGGAGCATGAAGTCACTCATGAACGTCATGACGAGAGATGAAATGGCTTGTGACTTCATCGAGGATCAAGGCACCCTCATCACCCCTCTCACATGCACCTACACAAAGGCGAAAGAGATGTGTTTGCTGCCTCAAAAGGGAAAAGGGCCATCTCTCTCCTCCGGTTACCAAACACAAAGACAAAGGCAAGGAAAATATGGACAAAGGTGAGCAACGAGTCAAGGTAAGGAAAATCAAAATTATCAAGAGGACTTCTCAAGGGCCTCAATTCATTGATTTAGACAAGGACAATGAGGACAAGGAGATGAACACAAGGTTGCTTCTCTTGGAGAAGGATATAACTTCGGGAGTGGGAAAGAGACTTTGAGATGGCACAAAATGTCATCCAATATTGCAAAGAGGAGCATAAGCATTCCAAGGGAGGTGAAGAGGCCTTGCCCTACGAAAATGACAAAGCATTATGCAGAGAGAACATGCTTGTGCCAAGCAGGGAAAGGCCCTCATAAAGCTTGAGGAACCTAAAAGAGAAAAAGTGCGAGGACAACCTTGGAATTTTTTGAGGCTTCCTCATGGGTGTCCAAGACCTCTTGAGGCACCTCTCCTGAATTTGAGGCAAATTGGACAAATTTTAGTTTTTTCCAAATTTTGACCCCTCTTGTGCGCAACACCTAGGCACTACCCCAAAAAAATTGGTGCATCCTCAACTCTCAAAGTTTACATTTTTTGATTTCTCAAATCACCGGCGGTTTTCTCCTTTTGATTTTAGATCCTTTGGAGCATTTTTACCCCCTCAAAAGGTCAAAAAAACATAAAAAATTTGACCTTTCACGCCTCATTTTCGTAGTAACATGCGCTATGCGACAAGAGCAATGTATGGGAGATTTGATTTTTTGTATAGATAACTGGCATCCACTCATCACAACTCAAGCATTTTTGGAAAGTAGACTCATCAAGTCTTTCGAAACGGGCCTCCACGGGGGCCAAATGCAACGTGTGCTGGGAAGGGGTCCAAAACTCGACCCACAAGAGACCCTATTTCTGCGTTAAGTGGCGCTATGCACTGAGCTGCCTAGTGTGTTTTGGACCAAAAGTCAACAAAACACACTCATTTATTGCAAATAGATATTTTTGAGTTTTTTGAGGAAAATTAAGCTAGAATTAGGTGCAAATAGTTATTTTAGCATTTATTTCTTGCGATATTATGTGCCTTGGGCCTTGCATGGTCTCTTGGCCATAAATGATATTTATGACTATATTTGACATTTTCCTACCACATTTAGGGTTTTAGTCCTCCTTTGCTCCATAGATAGAGCATGAGGCCCCTATGTATTTTGTTGGAATTTGATTAGCTTGAAGAGCCATATACATGGTTTCATGAGCTTGGAGAAGAAATTGGTTTTTTGAAGTGGATGAATGGCTTGTTTGGCTTGATGATGAAGAAGCTTGTTTGCAGGATTCCATAGCTTGGTGAATGGTGATGTCTTCCTATTTTGTCTATTATTTCCTTTGATATCATTATGTTTTCATGTTTCTTGGCTGCTATTAAATAGAAAAGTATAGGTTGAGACATGTTCTTTGAGGCACCTCGGTCCTCCCGTTTGTTATAACTTTTATGTTTTCTCTTTTTGGCCATCTTAAGGAATTCTTGATTGCTCCTTAGGTCCACGAATTTTTTTTGTTTCATGTATGGTTAGTATGCTAGCTTACAAGTATTATTCATGGTATGCCTACTGCTATTTGAAGTTTTCAAAACCCTATCTTGAAGCCTTTATGTGAAATATTGATTGTTAGGTTAAGTCAAAGAGGTCTTGTTCGATCCCTCGCCCCTTTGTCCATGCTTACAAACTTGTTTCGGGAGTTCCCAATAACTTGATTATATGTCGTTTAGTAGTTATCTCTCCATAAATTTAGCTATTTGTATTATCTTATGTGTTTTCCCCAAAAATCTGAAGGTGAATTTCTAAAGTTAGAAGCTCTTATGCTTTCTATGTATCACCGCAATGTTTCTCTTGGATGTTTATTAGTTTAGATTATGGTTTACCGAGCTTAATGGTTTTCCCTACGCTCATGGATTTGTAACTTTTCAAACTATATATGTTTAATACCTCTTAGTATTTCCCAAAATTAATCTTCACTACATCTCATACATCACCTTAAGGATCCATTGACCTTGCTAAATCGGCCCTCTGCAACACACTCTCTTTCATCATTTAGACACTCTTTGACTTTCACTTGACTCCATAGCCTCATGGCTTTGACATACTCTCACTCCATCTATTTCATTTGACCATCTTACCCAACCAAAATAATCAACAAACCCCTGCACCTAATAACTAGTCCGAAATCAAAACCCTAGAGCAAAAATAACACATCCTTTGCACCCAATAGAGAGATCCTCTCTGCAGTCCAAGAAGGCTAGGTCCTCGGACTCCAAAGCTTGGTTCCATGTTACCCTGTCCTTTGGTTTAACAATCCGCAAATCACGGGACCCTAACATTATGGCGATCACGGTGGGACTTTCTGAGTATATAGTTGTTTGAATACCTCTTAAAACTCTTTAGACCCTCATTTTTACTTAAGAAAACTAGTGAATCTTCCACCTCATCGCCACACTAACGATCGTGTGATCACGGTGGGAATTTCTGAGTTAGTGGAAATATAGTATTCTTTAGAACTCGAGAATCCCCCTGGACTAAGAGTATCTAGTGATCATTTTTGCTACTTCATCGCCACACTAACATTCTCAGCGATCACTCTGTGGGACCTTACGAGTATATAGTTGCTTAGAAAACTCCTATAGAATCATTTAAACCTTCTATTGAACTTAGAAAATTGATCGATAGTATTTGGTGGCTCATATGCTACCTCATCACCACACTAACACAATGGTGATCATGATTGACCTTCTCGAGTTAGTGACAAACTAATTAACCCTTAGGACTTCAGGATACCCTCATCAAATCATTAAGAACACATACTATCGACCCAAATAGTAGACTCTATTGGCTTTGTCATCCCTAGAAAAATGATGACTCATGTTATAGGACACTCTCACAAACTTTAAGAGACTCGTGAAAACCCCAAAAAATCCCTTAGATTGGTTTTTTGTCGATTATTGAGTGGTGGACCATAAACATAAATCCTTAAAACAACAAAAAATATCCACTGACGACTCCACTAGCCTTCAATAGGCTCTATTACTTCATTAGAACTCATTTGGCTTCCTAGATTTGTTTCACACCAAACCTAAGAATCTTATGAACCTATCCATATACTTTAATAAGTACCAAGCATTAAGAGAAGTCAACCTTAAGAAACAATACTAAAACTTTCAACTCTTTGAATTTTGAAATTTGAAATCAGGCTTCACATAGGATTAGTACAGGATCTCATACTGGGACTCCAAACCCTCCCAACAAAGTTGATGACCCCAGAAGATTTTGAGTCAAACTTCTAGATGCTGGAGACTTAACCACTATTAGGACTATCCATAGAACAAGCTATGTGCCTGAAAATCTCACGGCTTTGCAAGATCGCTTTACTTGCACCATACAGAACCTCTTCAAAAACAAGTCTCAAATTGATATTGACCAAAATGACCTTGAACCCTTAGATTTTCACCGAGAGTTTGAGTAGAGAAGCCTCTCCTTCCACACCACCCCGACTTTTAGCTTCTCCATCACGTAAAGTCTTTCCATACCAAGTCTACTCAAAATCATTTTTTTGGTCCGAGTACTTCCACCACACCCATCCATACCACCATCGTGCAAAACCACTCCACTTCATCCTACACCCCCTATCACAAACCCACCTCTTTAAATCCTCCATTAGCTCCCATCATGGTAGCTTGGTATGCACCTTTGGTCTTACCCCAACCCCTAGTTCCTTTGCCAAATAACAATTAGTCTAAAATCCCTCATTTCACAGGGGGTTGAATCCATCACTCGCCCAACAACATGTAGATAGAATCAATGATGCTTTTGATTACATGGAGATAGAGGAAGAAACCATTAAGATGAGAATATTTGCACAAAGCCTAGGAGGAGAGGCCAAAAAAATGGTTCAAAGCATTAACTCCTAATTCAATACATGACCTCCCTTCCCTCTACCAAACTTCTATAAAAAAATGGGAAATCAAGAAAAACCCCTCCAAATCTCGTCCGAATATAACGACCTTAAAAGGAATGTAGGGAGAAAGTGTGCAAGACTATTGCACCAGGGTTTAACAGATGTGTATAACGTTTTCCCACCTCACGATGAAACCCCCACAAGGCCTAACACTATGGTGAAATTACTCGAAGGTTTTGACCCGGACATGACTTTCCAATTAAGAGAAAGAGACCTTGAAACCTTAGAAGAAATGAAAAAAAAGTAGCAATTAGTGCAGAGGTGAACTTAATTGAAAAAAGAGCTAGGTTGAAATCGAGAGAAGAGAGTAACCTATAAGGATGAAACTACGCGCTCAACCTCCTCCTGCGATTCTAAATTAGACGACCTAAAGAGGAATGTGGAGAGAATGATAAAGAAGATAAAATTAAATGAAAGGATATCTCCTAGGGATAACCAAGTCAACTCCCAAAACCAAAACGAAACTCAAAACTTCGGAAGAGGTACCCCTCAAATCAAACAAAGGGAAATGACCAATGGGATCGGATCTCCCTTTCAACAAAAATCGTGTAGATGAGGAAGAAGGAGAAATTATAGAACTCGAGGAAAACCATATAAATCTAATAGGTTCGATAATGAAGAAGATGTTTTTTCTCATCGAAGAAGAACAGGGGCTTTTTTTCCCTCGAGATCAAATGGACACAAACTATGAGGATTACGAAGACTATCGCTTGGGATTTGAAAATGCCATCATGGAAATCCATAAGCAAGATATCATCTTAGAGAGAAAAAAACCTAGATTCGGCCAAGAAAGACAAAATAGATCTTGCTATTCGGGGAAAGTGCCCAGAAACCACCTCAAAGAAAACAACGAGGAAAATGTCAACAGTATAGTTAAGAAATTTGAAGCAAACAAAGGAAAAATCAGCCGACCAAACAATGACCTTAGTCGTCCTAGTACCTCCACCAGATACCCTCAGAAGACCATTTTGTCTAAAACTCCAAACAAAGATAACAAATCAAGAATGTAGAAAATATCATGGTTGATAAAGATGATGTTAATATGTCCAAAACATTAGTGCCTTTCAATTTTGAGGGAGAGATTTCCAAAATCAAGATAAATATGCCCCTCCATCGAACCGGATACTCAACCCAAATATAGGTCTCGGATGTTGAAGGTACTAAACATAGGAAATTATGCTGAAACTTTACACTTGGCCGATGACACACCTAAGTTGTTTTTTGGACCCAAAATAGAAGGAAAGTATCGGAAGGAGACATTCCCCCTTTCTATATCAGCCTAAACATACATGACAAAATCTTACATAATGCCATGTTTGCGATTTCGGTGCCTCTCATAATCTCATGCCCAAAGTTGTGATGGAGAGATTAGGTCAAATTTTGGGCCTCATCAAGGACCTTTAGGTTAACTCTGGCACAAGTGTCTGCTAAGAACCCTAGTCATGGACATAATAGTGGCGAGATATTCCTCCCAAGTATGGCATGCTCTTATCCGTGATCTTGGGGAGCCAAGCTTCAGTGGGAACCTTCAACTAGATATGTCCTATTCAACCATCCTTGTTTTCAATCGAGACAAGGATGTTATACCAAGAGTCACATATGAAGTATATGGTTAGCGGTTAAGACACACTGCACAACACTTGCTCTCTTATTCTATTCACTCCGATCTTGATTCTTTTATATTATATAATGAGGAAGATAATGATGAGCATGTATATGAAGTTGAAACACATCAAGACACACTACAAAAGTCAAACCAACCTTTACATAGAGAACTCGCTATTCAAACCTATAGCGACCTTGAACAAACACATCATGACAAAATCAACTTGACTCTCTACAAACTAACAATGAAACCTCAAAGCCAATGGTCAATTTTACATATAGATCAGGTTGCTCAAAGGAGGAAAAACATCCGAAACACAACCCTTCCCTTTTACCTATTCCAAAATGCTAAGATGCCCTCACATAAAAAAAATCTTAGGTGATTTGAATCAAAAGAAATATTATGTTCTTACCTTATCTAGACACCTCATTATCAAAGAGTCTTGTTCCTCCGGAAAGCCGTTAACTCTCACCGATGTTGCTATCAATCCTAAAGGGATGTACTGTTGAAATTGATATAGAAAGATACACTATAGGCAAAGCCTAAGAAGACCCAAGGTGATTAAATTATCTAAAACCTTGCCATTACACACAAAAATCAAATAATTTAAGTTATGCAAGAAATACCAAGATGCTCTTGTTTATATAAGCAAAAGCTCAAAGCCTAATGACATGGACATTGTTCCAAAGAGACCTATTTCTAAAAAGAACTATGAAACCTTTGGGAAAAAATCCTATCACTAACAAAGAAAAACAAAGGATGCGAGACTATGTAGGGACTTTAGACACTTAGAGCAAAACCCCTCCATGGAATACAAAACACCCCTTTTTCCCAAGATAAGTCATCCTATTCCAAAAATAGGAATTTCTAACAAGGTGACTTTGATTAGTAGTGTTTTAGGTTTTCATGAGATGATACTACTTCAAATCAATCAACACAAAGACATTTTCAAAGTTCCTTGGGATGACTACATGCTTGACCAAATTTTTTGTCTGGAATAAGGAAAGCTAAAGACACCTTCCAAGAGGCCATGGCTCTTATTACCAAATTTTTCACTTTGATGTACATTGATGACTTTGTCATTAGTTTAGGAGTTGATGAAGAATGCCTTTTTCACCTAGACAATTTATTTCATAGAAACAAGGTTTGGGAACAAAACTCAAAGAAGGAATGTAAAGGAGAACTTGGCATGTTTGAAAATCCTGGCAAAAATCTTGGCCTCAAAAACGAGATAGTCACGTTCCTCATACTGCAAGAGTTAAATGTAAGAGAATTTGATAGATGATCCCGTGGAAGACAGGGGTAATCAAATACCATGGCCATTAAAAAGTCTTAGTTAGAATTTCTCATTCGTTGTACATATCACCCTGTTTGATGAAAAGATATTGAGAGAAACCACAAAAAAAACACAAAACAAAAAATGGAAAAAGAGGCGGATTTGAAAAGAGGTAAATCCCCATACCCAAAAAATAGAACTACCTGAAAGTGTGTAAGTCTAAATACCACTACTAGTGCATAAAGGAGTCTTGTTTCAGTCATCTAGCCTAATCATGGCCGAAAACATGTTTTAAATTCATTGTTGATAAGTTAGTGAAAGATGGCGGGTCAAATTATTAAAGCTTGACTTGTCAAAAGATAGATTAGGTAGAAAGATATCTGGTTCCACATGCTTAAAACAGAACCAAAGAGAAAAATATGGACGAGTAGCAAACAATGTATCATAGCCACGATTTTTCTAGTCTTGTTTTGTACAAAAAATAACATTTGTGTGCAACGACTTGTTTTTATGCCACAAACCCATGGTAAATCAGATTGTCTAATCTCGATTTAACCATGTTTTCAATTTCATGTTTGTAGCTTCAGTGAATAAATCCTCTGTCAAACAATTTTAACCTTGATAGTTGAATAGTATAGGTAGAGAATCAAAGGAGTTCGTTAGCCTAATCTCGAGCTCTAGGAGAACATAAGCTAGAAGTAGATAGTTTATTTTTTCTTTCAAAAACAAAAAATGTCAAGTTTGCTAGTCCAACTGCACCTAAAGAAGAAAAAAATATTAGGCAAGTAGGTTGGGTAGGTAGAGATGGATTTTAGCTAATCATGTCTTTCAGATTATTGAGATCATAAGCTTTGAAAGCAAGCATCAAAAAGAGAAAGAGGTAAAAATCTGCCCAATGGATGAGGCACTAGGCTTCATAAAGCCATAAATGCGGAAGTTACGGACACCTCCCTGAAAAGGAGTTGCCATCCCCAGTGGAGCCACCGTTAGTCATCGGTAATTTTCCCTTCCATAGATGACTAAATTATTTCCCTTAGATATCTAGAAACAAAGTTCACCGAACATTGTGAGTTCTAGAAATTTCACTCGCCTTCATCATCCTTAAAGATAGTTTTTACACTATTTCATCTTTCCATCATGTCTACCATTGCTTACAGATTCCAGAAAACCCATTAGTGACTTATGTCACTCTTCCTATCTATATGTTTTCACCTTTGGCCCAAATCCTCCATTTTTGTTTTGCCTAAAAAAACCCCACACTTATTGAAAATGCAACAAGATGATGGGCTAGTGAAAAGAAGTCGCCTTCATAAGTGGGCCGCGACTATTTTTAGCGCAAAGTCTATTTTTTAAGACTATGTCTAGTTTTAGACATATGGATCATCGAAAGATACATGAGGTTGCGGGATGTTGTTGTGGATGGTTGGTGAAGTTGGTAAAAAATATATGGACCTGTTTATTTTTAGACATTGGGTGAAGTCTATTTTTAGACGCAGGTCTAAAAATAGATCGATCAAATATTATTAGCCTTAATAATATTTGGACTATAAACATTATCTTATCCTCTTGGAGCACTTCGGTTTGATGCTTGGATGTGGCACATGCGGTGACAAAAAGGAAATACGCTTTTCTTAGGGGTTAGTTGAGCTATTGCATGGTTGACTTGATTTAAGAACTCATGTGGCGAGTTTGATTGAGTTGATGGGAGCCGGTTGGGTGGAGTTGTGTTCGGTTTAGATTAGTTGAACTAGTTGTATTTAGTCTAGCCGTCAATACACTAGTGATGAGTGGTGTGAATTAATTATTAAGTAATTCACTAATTATTAACTCATAATCCAACTAAAGAATACATCGATTAATTGCGATGCATGGACGGTTCGGTGGAGACCGGTGTTAGAGGTGGGTGAAAGGGTGAGTCTACTATCGAGTTGTGACTATGGAGACGTATAAGATTTGCACACACATTGATTGAGATTGCCAATGAGGATTGCGCAGTACAAGCCGGTGGGATTCGAACTTGGATCTCATCATTATTCATCTTGGATTGCGCGATGAAGCGGGCGGACGGGTGGAAGAGATTTGAACTTGTGACTTGTTCATATGCGAGCTAGTTTGTGTGTAGCATGTGATATAGTCTTTGAGAGGTTGTGAGGAGGTATGTACTATGTATTGTTACATGTTCTCTATCATTATAATATCTGAGATAGTTGGGGTTTTTCAGTACATCGCTTTCCCCATTACATACGCATGTTATATGTGTGCTTGATTATGTTTTAATGTGCGCATGCGGCTGGCTTCTATTTCCGCAAATTGATGATCCAATTGTAGAAGAGGTTATGTATTATGCATGAAGCTTAAATAGTGTGTAATCGGGATAATCTAGGTGAATAATTCAACTATTATTCAAATTTCTACATGGTATCGGAGCGAAGTCATCGGATCTATTACGGTGATTACAATTTATTTCGGTAGACGGAGTACGCCAGCGGGCAGGTAGCCTTTGGATCCATCCTTTCTTTGAAAGGTGATATATCTGATAAATGCCCCTACGATTGATCTGTGCTAGAAATACTTTGTTCTCACGGATCGAGCCCGGTTGAGTTTTTGAGAGTTTGGTGGGTGGAATTTGCGACGATGTTTTCTTGGTGTCGAAGTCAAAATGTCTTTCAACGGATTGCGATTGGAGTATGCCCTTGAGGGTAGCTCGGGTCGCTGCGTGGAAGGACGGGATGGAGCGGTGTTAGAGACAACGGGGCCCGAATGGGTTCATAGATGTTGAAGTCCCAAAGCCTACGATGCGCTCGAGTTGAGGCTTGGCAAAGAAGACAACAAAATGTCGAAGGGTCTGTTGGAGGGCGTGAAGGATCACATTGTATCCAACATGCATGGTAAAGCTTCTCCATACTTGATGGTAGGAAAGTGTTGAAAGATTTATTCCAAAGCGAGAGCGACCGAGGAGGAAGTTGGCGCTGAAAGGACAACTCGAAACATAAATATGGAGAAAGGCGGCAGGTATTCCCAAGTACCTCACGAAGTTCATCCGATGCGAGGATGGTGGGAAGTGTGGGGGTATTGTAGATGATGAGGAATTGGTAGAGCTTGGCTCTCCTTGGTCTTTCGAAGAGTTTGCATTCCTATCGGGACTTTGTCGATGGTCGGGAGGAGAAATTGCCGGATAGGAGGAGCGACTTTGGTAAGATCTTGTGCGAAGGAGATAAGACGGAGTACCGGGGACGGATCTTCATCAAAAGCATCGATGAAGAAAATTGCGCTTTGGTACCGCGAAAGAAAAGAAGGGAAGAGCAAGAAATCTTCTCATTCGGTGCGAAAGGCAAGAAGCGGGGACATGTCAAGGTGAAGTGCTTTCCTTGTCACCAACATGGACAGCATGCCACAAATTATGCGTAGAGAAAAATAAACGGTGTGGATACGCGTGGAGAGGCCTTAGCCTCGCAGGTTTGGTGGATTTTTCGGCGATCGCATGCTTGGTATCAAGTGTGATGGGTTCGATTTGGTTCTTGGATAGTGGTGCGTCTTTTCACATGACGGGAGATCGAGATTTGTTTTACGATATGGATGAGAAAAGTCTTGGAGTGCACATCGAGATGGGCGATGATGGTAGATACGGTGCGACGGGGTATCGATACCATTTCCTTTGAGAGGGAGTCTGGTAAACCCTTCGTATTGAAGGAAGTGATGCATGTTTCGGGATTGAAGAAGAATCTTATCTGTGGCGATGTTGGAAGACAAGGGATATGATGTTGTCTTTAGCAAAGGAAAGGCTTTCTGCGCGATGGGGCTATTTGAGCTCCGAGGAAGATAGGGGTTCGAGTCAAGAACCTTTCTCAATTGCAAGAAGTAGATGAGTGCACAACAATGGCATGCAAGGTAGAAGGAGTGGTGAGCCGGGACCAGTGTATTTGTGCTTGCCGGAGATTGGGCCACCTTCACCATGGAGCTTTGAAGATGCGCAGCATATTTCTACGGGCTTCCTAAGGGCACTCTTGCGCGGTCGGTCGATTACAAGGGGTGTACCTTGGGAAGATTTATTAACCACCTTTCACGAGAAGGATAGTTGTGCCACGACGATCCTTGAGAGAATTCACATAGACGTGTGTGGACCTTTCTCGGTATCTTTTGTGACAAAAGCACATGTTGTTGGAAATATGATGTAGAGTGTTGTCCTTGATGGCAACCCCTTTTGAATGGAGAAGAAGACATGCGAATGTTGACATGTATTGTCCTTGATGGCAATCCACACGACGAAGTTATGCTTGACTTGATGGACTTAGTAAATGATGTAAATACGATGTGATATAATGTTTGTTGACAATATGATGCTAAGTATTGTCCACCGAAAGGCAACCCACTTGATAAAGATGATGACAACTTACTTGGTGAAGTTGTGCTTAAGAGAATGTGTTCTTTGATGAAGAAAATATGATGTTTCTACGGTGTGTACGAAGGCTATGAAGAAAAGTTTCGGGAATGTACTCAAAGTATGATGAAAAAGAGTATGTCTCTTGGTATACGACGGATTGGCCTAGGGGAAGTCGCGTATGCACGCGAAAGAACGTGCCAAGTCGCGTATGGGCAAAGCGCTCCAAAGAGTGCAAAACCAAGGGTAACCACCATGGTATTAACCCATTGTATTGGGTAATGATCCGCCTAATTGACCCGTCCGAGGAATTGGTTTTGGGCTTATGGTATTGTTTGGTCCATGGTATTGAAAAAGGGCTCATGGTATTGAAAAGGATAAACATATATAAGGAGAAGAATTTCATTGTACGAATTATGAGTGTGGGTGCAAGATGTCGAGCTTGAATGAATACTTCTCCTTGAAGTATATACGAATGGAAAGAGGTTACACTTGAATGATAAATATGAATGTATGAGGCACGATGATGAAGAAGGGATCTAGATGCGAATTACTCTTGTATTTACTAGATGCGATTATGGAAGGCTTAGATGCGACGATGAGGCGAGCATCTAGGCGAACATACATGCGAAGCAAAGGGTAGATGCGAGAGCGGAATATCTGATCGATGAGGGCGTCTGTTTAACTCTGTTATGATTGAAGATATATACGCTACTTAAACGCGGAGGAAGCGCGTATATACGCGACCGAGCGAAGAGAAAGCGCGTATGTGCGCGATAAAGTATACAACGGGGTATACGACGGTTTGTGTGGACGGAAGCGCGTATATACGCGACATCGGTGAAGTAAAAAGCGCGTATGCAAACTAGGGTTTGCTGAAGCAAGGGGTATGAAATATCGATACGATGCTGCTATGTTTACGCATATACGTACGTATTTGATAAGTATGCGATCTTAAAAGTATGGAAAGGGTCCGGTATGAAAATATGATGAATTGTGGCTTTTGCAAGTTGTGTTCTATTGAAGTGGTTGGATCCGGTGTGAAAATTGATGAAACGTGGTCCAAGGTGGTGCGAAGGTTGTAGCCTTCGGTCGGGGGTGTAGCTCCTTCCGGGAGAGGTGGTAAACGAGATCGGGGGGTCGTAGCTCCTTCCGGGGAGAGAGAGGCCCCGGTAGCGAGTCGGGGGGTTGGGCTCCCTTCCGGAGAGGCCGGTAAACGGCGCGGTGGGTGCTGCGTGCTGGTGAAATGCAACGCCGACACATATGTTGTAAGATGTTTTCTCTATAATAAAATATTGAAGGGGTGAAGACATTTGCGGCGGTGGTTTTCTCCCGATTTGGGTTTCCACCTAAAAATCCTGGTGTTCATGCGCGTGCCTTATGTGATGGTTTATTACGTTCTTCTTACACATGTTTATTTGTTTATTAAACATACGATGCATGAATGATGGAATAATAGAAGTGAAGATTTAATGACATATCTAGATCTCTGTGTATACGCTAGTTTCATAAAGGGTCCGTATATACGCCCGGTTGCGAAGGAAAGTAGCGTATGGGTTTTAAGGAATGGGGGGGGGGGGGGGGGGGGGGGGGGATACCCCCCCCTCTCGGTGTTTTCCCAACAATTGGTATCGAGAGGGTGGTCCTTACGCGGAAGTCTTGATCGCTTGAAGGAGATCGTCGCAATGATCAAGAAGGTTACTTGAGGAAAGGAGATACCTCGGAAATCATGTATAGCAAAAATTGAAGAAGATGAAACGGTCCCGACGAAGATCTCTGACACTCATGGCAAAGAAGAAAAAGGAGAAGGCCACTTGTAATACTCTTCTTTGTGCAAACAATAGTAAAGATAGTGAAAGTAAAGTTGTGGATCTAGAAGAAGCTCTCAAGATTAAAGAAGAAGAACTACAAAGTTCTTGTAATAAGCAAAAACTATCTATAAAGAGATGATCTCACAAATGAAAGATCAAATAGAAATCTTTTGAATGGACGGGTGGACAAGTATCAAAGGTTTCATACTTATGCATCCAATCGAATTAAAGATCTAGAAAGCGAGATCTTGAAAAATCAAGCAAGAAGAATGAAGGACTTGAAGGCGCAATCATTTGTCTTCGGGAAGATTTAGAAGCATCAAGTAAGAAAAAATAAGGAACCTCTCTGATCGGTTGAAAAGGAAGGCCTTGAAGCGAGAAAATCATCTCTCTCAAAGAAGATACGGAAAAATCAAATAAGAAGAAAGTGAAACTGCAACTCAACATGTGAAGGAAATGAAGATTGGTTGAAAGAAGAGATTCTAAATCGAAGGATCAAGTTGAAGATGGAAGAAGAAAGAAGAAAGCATGACAAAGCAATGTCGAAGCTTTGGAGGTTGAGGTAAATATTCTCAAAGGTAAATTGAAGAAAAGGTTAAACTTTTGAGGTTTCATGATAGTACTAACATTTTGGACAATATTATGAGTAATCAAAAAGGTCTCTTGCTATCAAACATGGTCTTGGTTCCTTAAAGCTGAGAAATCTAGCTCACGAGGAAGTGCCAAAAATTCGGGGGAGAATGTCAATACGAAACACGAGTATTGAAAGAGACAAAAGCTACGACCAACAATCATGAATTCTCAAAGGGAATTCATTCAAGAACGTTGAATGTTTTAAATGTCGCAGTATGGACATGTTGCGGCAAATTGCGGGAGCGGATCATTTCGACCTCAAACAAGCAATCACCATGAAAGGTACTTTCTGGTTTCTTCAAGGGATATTGTTTTTCATGTAACAAGTATGGATACAAAGCGACTGATTGTAAAAGGAGGAAGAATAGAAATACTCATTATGATTCTTATGCTTATTTTTAGGACACATGAGATGTTATTCTTGTAACAAGTATGGACATATAAGAAAGGGAATGCGAATTCGAACGGATACATGAGAAATTTCAGCACCACAAATAGAAAACAATCTGAAGAAGATGGAGGGATGGAATAAGAAACAATCTAGAGAAAGAGAAAAGGATGTTTTTGTGGATGCTCTAGAAGACAATGATTTTCTTGAAGAAAACACTCAATTCAAGATGAAGGACCGATCGGAAACGTAGGGAATTATGACCCTCTTGCGATCGTAAAACACGGAAGCTTACTTCTACGATTGACTGCGGGGAATGATGCATGGGATACATTATGAGATTTAGTAATGTATGATCACAAGAGGAGTATGTATGATGACTCTCATGGTTGATTGGTAATGCTGTATATGTATTTACGACGGTGCATCGGTGTGAAGAAAAGACGAGCAGAAGGTAAATTTGCGAGGAGGAGATGAAGGTGTGAAATTTTCTATGGCTTCACTTTTCTGTCTGTGGGTTGTGAAACAAAGTCGCGTATACACGCGGTTACGACGGAGACACGGTCGCGCATGCATTAATGATAAGAGAATTTATACGATAGCTGAAGATGCGGAGCGAGAGGTCCGGGGGGGGAGCATCGATCGGCTGTGATGATTGTCTTTTGTTAGCATTGTTAAGTTATATTAATTACGATGATATGATACTTGATGCCTTGTGTTGAAGATTATGGATGAAACCTGGCGTTTGCTTTATGATGAAGAGCATTCGTTGTTGAATGTGAGTCTTATAACTGAGATGAGAATTTGATCATGCGAGAGATTATTCTTTGATGACTTCTTGTTGAAGGTGTTTCGGATTGCACAAGTTAAGGAAAAACCTTGGTTTAGGGGAGGCAGCCGGGTTGAATACTATTGGTTACATTGTTGGCAATATGAGCACTTATTTACTTGATTTTTGTGATACTCATGCTCAAATGATGATGACTTGGTATGGTTTATTATGATGAGTTTTTGAGATACGTTCTTTGATAAGTATCTTTTGTACTCACATGGATAGGTTGGATTGTCATTTTGATTCAGAAATAAATCTATGCGAGAGTTTGTTACTATGGTTGAAGATGTTTTACTACATATGTTACTTCATGTTAAATCTTGAAGATCATGGTGATGTTGGACCACATGGATGATTGCTTAACACCTATGTGAAGATGTTGTTACGATATGAGAATCTTTCTTGGAAAGAGTGTATTGATCTTGAAAAGAATACGAGGGCTTGGTTACTATTGTCTTTGATGCTGCAACCATTGGATGACGCTTGAAGACACCACTGCAACATTCTATATCGTAGTCCGGGGAAGCATTCAAATGTCTCGAGAGAAGAAGAGTGAACAACGTATACCTCACAAAGAATCGGAATCTGATTGAATTTTAGAAGATGTCTTGGGATACGCGGGTTTCACGAAACAGTCGCGTATGTCACCGCAAGTTCACACACACATAAAACCGCGTATTGATTGCGGCAATTTTGGTTGGTTCGGCTCTCTTGACCTGGTACCAGTCTTGCATTTAATTGTCTACGATACTATTTGGTATCTACGGTGGTGTTCAGTTCTCATAGTCTGTTTCTAATGTTTTGATGAAGATGCCTTGATGATTTGTTGGTGGAAGTTTTCGAGATTTTTAATGAGAACCTTAGTCGTATGAAAAGATGCATGGATGCACGGATTCGGGGGGAGCATTAGTTTCTTGAGTATAATGCATTGCGGCATTATGGTGGTTACGATATATGATCTCTCTTGAGGTCTTTTTAGTATTAATTATGAAAAGGCTATGTTTGTACTTTGATGAAAAGGTACAGTTTGAGACCCATGTTGTAAATTGTAATGACCCGGTCATGTAAGGACTTGTCCAGTTTTAAACCCACTTGGTTGGGTAGTGGAGTCCAATTTTTGTAAACCCACTTGGTTGGGTAGGCGGGTCAAATTTGTAAGAAACCCACTTGGTTGGGTAGTTGAGTCTCATATGTAAATCCACTTGGATGCAAAATTGATGTAAGTATGAGTCTTTGGTGATAGGAAGTTCATGGAGTCATGTACTTCATTGACAAATATGTTTGAAGATTCGGCATTAACTCGGGGAGTTCGGCCACTTCGGCTATATCGAATCTGCCGAATGTTTCTTCCACGAAGGGGGAGAGTGTTGGTTTTTGATGTACTTTGCCCTTGATGTCAAGGGGGAGAGTGACATGGTTGTTTGAATGAAGAAAAGATAATGATGTCAAATATTTGGGAGAGTGACATTTTTGGGAGAGTGACATGGTATCTATCTGCTATGGTAACCAAACACCATCGTGGTTGCCATCAAGTCCAAAGGGGGAGATTGTTGGAAATATGATGTAGAGTGTTGTCCTTGATGGCAACCCACTGAATGGAGAAGAAGACATGCGAATGTTGACATGTATTGTCCTTGATGGCAATCCACCTGACGAAGTTATGCTTGACTTGATGGACTTAGTAAATGATGTAAATCTGATGTGATATAATGTTTGTTGACAATATGATGCTAAGTATTGTCCCTGAAAGGCAACCCACTTGATAAAGATGATGACAACTTACTTGATGAAGTTGTGCTTAAGAGAATGTGTTCCTGATGAAGAAAATATGATGTTTCTACAGTGTGTACAGAAGGCTATGAAGAAAGGATTTCAGAATGTACTCAAAGTATGATGAAAAAGAGTATGTCTCTTGGTATACGCGGATTGGCCTAGGGAAAGTCGCGTATGCACGCGGAAAAGAACGTGCCAAGTCGCGTATGGGCTAAAGCGCTCAAAAAGTGCAAAACCAAGGGTAACCACCATGGTATTAACCCATTGTATTGGGTAATGATCCGCCTAATTGACCCCGTCCAGGTAGTTTTGGGCTCATGGTATTGTTTTGGCCCATGGTATTGAAAAAGGGGCTCATGGTATTGAAAAAGGATAAACATATATAAGGAGAAGAATTTCATTGTGCAAATTATGAGTGTGGGTGCAAGATGTCTGAGCTTGAATGAATACTTCTCTCTGAAGTATATCTGAATGGAAAGGGTTACACTTGAATGATAAATCTGAATGTATGATGCACCAATAATGAAGAAGGGGATCTAGATCTGAATTACTCTTGTATTTGCTAGATCTGATTATGGAAGGCTTAGATCTGTGATGAGGCGAGCATCTAGGCGAACATCTGTCTGAAGCAAAAGGGTAGATCTGAACTGAATATCTGATCTGATGAAGTATGCTGCTCTGTAATGATAGAAGATCTATACGCTACTTCGTCGCGGAGGAAGCGCGTATATACGCAGCTTCAGCGAAGAGAAAACGCGTATGCGCAATAAAATATACACTGAGGTATACGCTGGTTTGTGTGGACGGAAGCGCGTATATACGCGACATCAGTGAAGTAAAAGCGCGTATGCAAACTAGGGTTTGCTGAAGCAAGGGGTATGAAATATCTGATCTGTTCTGCTGTGTTTCTGTTATCTGATCTGTGTTGATATGTATCTGTTGGTGACGTATGTTTGTGCTTAAAAGTATGGAAAGGGTCCAGTATGAAAATATGATGAAATGTGGCCTGCAAGTGGTGTTCTATTGAAGTTGTTGGATTCAGTGTGAAAATTGATGAAACGTGGTCCAAGGTGGTGCTGAGGGTTGTAGCCTTCAGTCAGGGGGTTGTAGCTCCCTTCCAGGTGAGGCTGGTAAACGAGATCGGGAGGTCGTAGCTCCCTTCCAGGAGAGGCTGGTAAACGAGTCAGGGGGTTGGAGCTCCCTTCCAGGAGAGGCTGGTAAACGAGCGCAGGTGGGTGCCTGCGTGCTGGTCAAGTATGCTCCAGCACATATGTTGTAAGATGTTTTCTCTATAATAAAATATTGAAGGCTGAGCAACTGCAGCGGTGTTTTTCTCCCGATTTGGGTTTCCACCTAAAAATCCTGGTGTTCATGTGTGATGCCTTATGTGATGGTTTATTTTGTTCTTACTGCACATGTTTACTGTTTATTAAACATCTGATGAATGAATGATGGAATAATAGAAGTGAATATTTAATGACATATCTAGATCTCTGTGTATACGCTAGTTTCATAAAGGGGATCCGCGTATATACGCTAGTTTACTGAAGGAAAGTAGCGTATGGGTTTTTAAGGAATGAAAAAGTAAAAGATTTGATTATGCAGTAAATACTTACAGTTCACCCCCTCACAGTATTTTCCCAACACATGTACTATGTGAGTCTTTGTTGATGATTATTCTCGGAGAGTTACCCGGATCTTCTTCATGCGGGAAAGAAGAGCAAGACATAATCAAAAATTTTTGTGAGTTCAAGGTGTTGGTTGAGAAGGATCTGGAGCATGTGAAGGCTCTTAGGGCGACAATGGTGGTGAATTCATCTCGGCAAATTTAAGGACACTCCTGACCTTGAAGGAATTCGAAGAGAGCTCCTAGCACCTCATAACCCATAGCAGAATGGGGTTGTTGAGCGGAAAAACAGAACGATTGTGGGTGTTGCACGGGCGATGTTGCATGATCGGGGCCTACCCATACACTTGTGGGAGGAGGCATGCAATACTGCAGTATATGTGCAGAACCGCTGTCCTCACAGGATACTTGGCATGAGTACACCCGAGGAGGCGTTTTCTGGTAAGAGGCCTGATATTTCCCATTTGAGGATTTTTGGTTCACCTGTTTACATTCATGTGACGAAGGATGCCAGGAAGAAGCTAGAGCCGACCTCGGATGTTGGGATATTTTTGGGGTACACTGATACACCCCACAACTATCGTGTGTTTTTCCAGATAGTTTCAAGACTGTTGTGCGACGGGATATCAAATTTCAGGAGGAGAAAGCCATGAAGTGTTCGATTGAGAGGGAGCCACACTTGCATGCAGATGAGGAGCTATTAGTTCCTAAGGATGAGTCTCAGGATGTGGATCAGCCACAATATGAGGTTCATGGAGTGGAAGAGACCACTCAGGCAGCGCCAACCATCAGAGGGTGGAAGCGCACTACAGAAGCTGAGCGACTGGCTCAAGATGCAGAAAAGGTTGTAGGAGCACCTACATCATAGCGCAGACAGAGACAGTCATCTGACCGGTATACTGGATACATGGCTCTTATGAGCAAGTGTATCGTGACAGAGCCATCCTCTTTCGAGGAAGTTGTGGAGGACCCCGCATGGGTAGATGCCATGGTGGAAGAGTATGATTCGATTGTTAGAAACAGTGCATGGGAGATTGTCCTAAGGCTGGAGGGGAAATCAGTGGTGGGTTCGAGATGGATCTACAAAGTGAAGCATGCAGCTGATGGGAGTGTGGAGAAGTGCAAGGCAAGATTTGTTGCCCGAGGCTTTTCACAGATTGAGGGGATCGATTATGAGGAGACCTTTGCACCGGAGACCTTTGCACTGTCACAAGGGTATTCTTCTCTGACATTCCTACTCTCGGCGCGAGTGGGGTGGTACATTCATCGGATGGATGTGAGAGCTTGCATTCCTCAACGGAGTCATTGAGGAGGAGGTGTACATAGAGCAGCTCGAAGGTTTCGAGATCTTCAGCAGTGAGTCGCATGTGTGCCGACTCAAGAGATCACTGTACGGGCTGAATCAAGCACCTCGTGCTTGGTACACACGGATAGACAGTTACTTCACCGGACTTGGATTCTCCAAGAGTGAGGCGGATCCTAACCTGTACCAGATTGTGGTGGAGGGGAAGTTGCTGATCATTGTACTGTATGTAGATGATCTGATTTTGACGGGTGATGAGCTGTTGATACTTTCATGCGAGGAGGATCTTGCTAGAGAGTTTGAGATGAAGGACTTGGGCCTCCTTCATTATTTCCTGGGATTGGAAATTTGGCAGCGCAGTGATGGACTATTTGTTTCTTAGGGTAAGTATGCCCGGGAGATATTGGAGAAGTTCAACATGCATGGCTGCAAGCCTGTTGATACTCCTCTTCCTGGAGGTTGGAGGAAGGAGGATGCTACTTCAGCGGAGGTAGTGGATGCCACTATCTATCGACAGTTGGTGGGGTCGCTTATGTATCTGGTCAATAAACGACCCGATATATGCTATGCTGTTAACTAGCTTTCGCAAGCTATGTTTAAGCCTACCAAGCTCTTCTGGAAGGCAAGCAAGCATGTATTGCGTTATCTTAGTGGCACATCGGGATATGGTCTATGGTACAGACAGGAGGATGGGGGTGAAGCATGTGTGACTTCATGGATGGGTGGAGGGGAATTTAACCGATAGAAACACGGAGGATTTACCGATATCGAGATTCGAATATGATTTCTTTCTTTGCCCAAGTACAGCGAAGCCGGGTCGTGGCACTCGGTTCGGCAGAGGCGAGTATATGGAAGAAAGCAGCAGAACTATATGGATGAGGAAGATCTTGGTTGTTGTTGGTCACACTTGGAGCCTCTTTGTGATACATTGTGATAACTAGAGTTGCATAAAACTCTCGGCTAATCCAGTATTTCATGATAGATCCAAACACATCGACATCAGGTACCATCATATCAGAGATTGTGTGCAGCGGAGAATCATGTTACTTTCATACATTCCCACGGAGGATCAGGATGCTAATATCTTGACGAAGGCGCTCACCAGGAGAAAATTCGAATACCACAGAGGCAGGATAGGGGTTGCAGATAATCCATATCTTGTTGAGAGGGAGTGTTGAAAATGCAACAAGATGATGTAGCTTAGTGAAAAGAAGTCGCCTTCACTAAGTGGGCCCGCAGGCTATTTTTGGCGCAAAGTCTATTTTTAGACTATGTCTATTTTTAGACATATGGATCATGGTCTATGAGTTGCGGGATGCTATTTATGGATGGTTGGTCAAGTTGGTAAAAATATATGGATCTCTATTTTTAGACATTGGGCGGAATCTATTTTTAGACTGCCGGGCTAAAAATAGAACAGTCAAATATTATTAACCCTTAATAATATTTAGACTATAAACATTATCTTATCCTCTTGGAGCACTTCAGTTTGATTCTTGGATGTGGCACATGCAGCTGACAGAAGGAAATACGCTTTTCCTAGGGGTTAGTTGAGCTATTGCATGGTTGACTTCAGTTAGAACTCATGTGGCAGAGTTTGGTGGAGTTGATGAGACAGTTGGTGGAGTTGTGTTCGGTTTAAATTAGTTGAACTAGTTGTATTTAGTCTAACTGATAAATACACTAGTGATGAGTGGTGTGAATTAATTATTAATTAATTCACTAATTATTAACTCATAAATCAACTAAAGAACACATCAGTTAACTGCAATGCATGGACAGTTCAGTGGAGACCGGTGTTAGAGGTGGGATCAAACCTGTGTGAATTGTGGTGGAGAGCGTTGCAAGATGGATTTCCCATGATGATACGATTTTGTGTGATGAGTAGTTGATACTTTCATGCAAGGAGGATCTTGCACGAGAGTTTGAGATGAAGGACCTGGGCATCCTTCATTATTTCCTGGGATTGGAGATTTGGCGGCGCAGTGGAGGACTGTTTGTTTCTCAGGGCAAGTATGCCCGGGAGATTCTGGAGAGGTTCAACATGCAAGGCTGCAAGCCTGTTGACACTCCTCTTCCTGGTGGTTGGAGGAAGGAGGATGCTACTTCAGCGGAGGTAGTGGATGCCACTGTCTATCGACAGTTGGTGGGGTCGCTTATGTATCTGGTCAATACATGACCCGATATATGCTATGCAGTTAACCAGCTTTCGCAAGCTATGGTTAAGCCTACCAAGCTCTTTTGGAAGGCAGGAAAGCATGTATTGCGCTATATCAGAGGCACATCGGGATATGGTCTATGGTACAGACAGGAGGATGGAGCGAAGCTTTCTGGCTTCACTGATGCAGATTGGGTAGGGAGTCCAACGGACCGGAAGAGCACTTCTGGAGGAGTTTTCAGCATTGGGTCGACAGCAGTTTCCTGGTACAGCAGGAAGCAGAGATCCGTGGCACTCAGTTCAGCAGAGGCCGAGTACATGGAAGCTAGCTTGGCTGCATGCGAGGCTATTTGGATGAGGAAGATCCTCGCAGGATTGTTCAAGTTGCATTTGGAGCCTACAGTGATCTACTGTGATAACCAGAGTTGCATTAAACTCTCGGCTAATCCAGTATTTCATGATAGGTCCAAACACATCGACATCAGGTACCATCATATCAGAGATTGTGTTCAGTGGAGAATCATGATGCTTTCATATGTTCCCATAGAGGATCAGGATGCCGACATCCTGACGAAGGCGCTCACCAAGAGCAAGTTCGAATTCCACAGAGGCAGGATAGGGGTTGCAGATAATCCATATCTTGCTGAGAGGGAGTGTTGAAAATGCAGCAAGATGATGGAGCTTAGTGAAATGAATTCGCCTTCACTAAGTGGGCCCGCAGGCAAATTCTGGCGCAAAGTCTATTTTTAGACTATGTCTATTTTTAGACATATGGAACATGGTCCGGGGATTGCAGTATGTTATTCTTGGAGTATTGGTCATGTTGGTAAAAATAGATGGGACTCTATTTTTTGGACCTATAGGTCGAAGTCTATTTTTAAACTGCCTCTCCTTAAAATAGGGAAGTCAAATATTATTTACCCTTAATAATATTTGGACTATAAACTTCAGTTTACTCTCTTGGAGCACTTCAGTTCGAGCCTTGGAAGTGGCTCATGCATCTGACAGAGGAATTACGCTATTCCAAAGGGTTTGGTGAGCACATGCATGGTTGACTTCAGTTAGGACTTCAGTGGCAGAAGTTTGGTGGAGTTAATGAGACAGCTAGTGGAGTTGTGTTCTGTTTATTTTAGTTGAACTAGTTGAGATTAGTTTAAATAGCTAATCAATTAGTTATGAGTGGAGTGAATTAAATATTATTTAATTCATTAATTAGTAACTCATTATTCAACTCAAGAACACATCAGTTCACTACGGTGCATGATCAGTTCAGTGGAGACCAGTGAAAGAGGTAGATGAAAGGGTGGAGTTAGCTATCAGTGGCGACATCAGTTGTGCATGAGATTTGCACCACACTTGGAGGAATTGCCCATGATGATTGCACTGTCAAGCCAAGGAGATTCGAACCTTGGATCTCTATATAGATAGGCCATGATTGCGCAATAGAGGCAAGGCAATTGGCGGTGAGTTTTGAACCAGTAACCTGTTCAAAACTGAGCTAGTTTGTGTGTAACTTCATGAGAAAGTACTGAGTACTTGTGAGGAGTATTGTATTGAGTTTGTTACATGATTTCTCCATTATAATATACACAATAGCTGCGGGGTTTTCAGCTATAAGCTTTCCCCATACATACTGTGTTAATGTGTATGATGATTTGATGTGCTATCACTTGTTTTATTTTCCGCATGTGTGATGATCTGAGTGGAAGAGATTATGTGTTGCATATAAATTCGAATTGTATGTGATCGGGATAGTCTCGGTGGATAATTAATCATTATTCAGAAAATTTCTATAATTGCCCAGTAGAGAGTTCGCATTGAGTACAAGCCGAGTGGGTCGAACTTGGATCTCATCATTAATCAACTTGGATTGCACAGTAGAGGCAGGCAGACTTGTGGAGGAGATTTGAACCCGTGACTAGTTCATTTTCTATACTAGTTTTTGTGTGTAGCATTAAGATAGTGCTGAGAGCTGTGAGAGCTTTGTGCTATGTAATGTTACATGTTCTCTATCATTATAATATACGGATAGTTGGGGGTTTTCAGCTATTGCTTTCCCCATTACATCCTGTGTTGATATGTGTGCTTGATTATGTTTTAATGAGCGCATGCGACTGCTTTCTATTTCCGCATATTGATGATCAATTGTAGAAGAGGTTATGTATTATGCATGAAGCTTAAATAGTGTGTAATAAGGATAATCTCGGTGAATAATTCAACTATTATTCAAATTTCTACAACATCGTCTACCTAAGCTCACCAATCAAACAGATTTTTTGTGTATCCCAAGATACTCCCAAACACTAATGGTCTCAAACTATCTCTGTAGACTCTTTAGATAAATCAAGTACATTGGATTTGGATTTTCAATACATTAGTCTATCATAAACTCTATATTACACTTGATGATCACAAATTATAGGTCTCAGTCCAAAAAACAAGTCAAAGAAGCCCCCACTAGGTCACCTAGGGTTTCACAAAGTCATAGGGTGGATTTGGTGCCCTAGAAACTCTGTTTTTCCTGTATGAAGAAAACACATTCAAAGAAGAAAAGGACAGATGTTTTTTTTTAAATTGATCTAAAAGGTCATTCAAGGAAGGTTTTTTGGCCCAGAGCATGAATCTTGCAAGGTGACATCTCCCCTTTGCCCACATTTTTGCAAGAAGATCAAATGGCCATCGGCTTGGCATAAGGTAAATGAGAAAATCATCACAAGAAGACCATTCATAGCAAGAAGAAATAAACAAGCATATGTTTGATGAAAATTAGGGTTTGTGACTGTTTTAACCAAGAAGGAATCAATACTAGGGTTACAAGGGCAAAGGTCACCTCAAATATTTCAAGTGCACATTGAAGGACTTTAGGAATAATTAATGAGTTTTGAGAAGTTTGTGAGAACTTAGAAGACAACACTACTTACTTTTTCTAAGCAGCCCTAAAACCTAGGAGTTTGGGAAAGTTGACAAAAATGGTCAAATAATGACAAAGAAACCTCCTTCATAATAGAAGATGGCTTCAAAAGGTTTCAAACTGTCCTCTAGGGTTTGGAAAAGAGGCACTAACTCCACCTCATAAAAAGGTAAAATCAGAGGCCTTAAAGGGGTCAAAGAAGGCAAACATGAAAACCAATACTCCACTACACCAAAGGAAGAGAGATGATAAAGAGTATCAAAAAAAGGGCCAAAAATATCAGTGCAAGTTTTTGACTTCTCAAAGGAACAGTCAGAAGATTTTTCAAATGGTCCAAGGAGACAAGCATGAGGGAAGAAATTGGCAAAGGAGGCAACTATGACAAGCATAGGTCATTATTGATAAAATGAGCTGTCCAAATTCAAAAGAGACAGTGATCAAAGGGAAAAAGTGGTGTAGGCACCTACAAGAACAGAAGTGGCCAGCCAAAGCACAAAAATGGTTTAGAAAGCTCACCTCCCTCACTGGACATACATCATTTGCAAACTAGGAACAAACATGTAGTTGGTTTAAGAGTAGTAAAGCCTCCAAAATGGTTTCTTTATCAAGAAATTCTGCAAAGGATGGTTAAACATGAATAACACTTTTACAAGACTGCCAAAAGGTGTTTTCCCTACAGGGAAATTGATAGGGTCAAAGCAAGAATGTTTCCAATAATAGTGGCACATCTCAAAAGACCAAGAGCTGTTGATGCTTGTTACTAGGGTTTTCAAATTGGGAGGTTGATCACTGTTTTAAAGAGAAAACCCGACAGAATGTGGATCAGAGTAAAAAATGTTAAATTGATCACAAATATGGTATTTGCAAGTGTTAAAACATCATAAAAAGGTTCATGTTTACAAAATAAGGTCAAGTGCACTATTTGAGCTAGTTGAAGGATTTGTGAGCGCAAGGAAGATATCAAGGGGCTTCCAACAAAGAAAAGAAACATATTTTTGTCAAACTGTCACCTACAGGATCAAAAAGAACCAAGAAGACAGTGAGAAAAGGTAAAGGGAAATAAACTTTAGAAAGAGGGTTTGAGCTCACAAATTTGTTTTTTGGGTGTTATAAGTTTTGTAAGAAGATTAAACAAGTCCAAAGCCACTTAGACTTGACCAGGTTGTTCATCCTCAGTTTACAAAATCACCAAGTCAACCTTGTAGGATTGAATTTTGAGCTCTCATCTGAATCCATTGCTAAAGCCATAGGAATTCCAGATATTGGTGAGAGATGGTTTAAACAAAAGAAATTGGACTTGAGCTATTATGAGCCCTACCTCAAACCTAGTTGTCAACAAGGCTGCAAGGTTGTCTTCCCCTTTTCCCACTTGCTAGATAGGTATGCCCTTTTGATGAGGCAGATTATCAAGAACTTCACTTGTGAGGGGAGGTACTCCAGGGTTTATTCTTATCACATAAGGCTTCTAATGCACTTCACCAGGTTTAAATTGCTGAACCTGCCATACTATCTATACCGGAGCATTGACAAAATGGCTTCAGTGGTCAAGAAGAGGAGTGATGCCCACCAAATGAAGAGCCTTTTTCACCACTCCTTGGTCAAGATGATTGTTTTACACCAGTTGGAGGAGCAAGGAATCCCTTGGGAAGTTTTTATCTCTCATGATGTATTTTCCAATCCCCAAGCCTTCATTCAACAAAATTTTCCTTCCACTTCACATCCACCTACCTCCACTCCTCCTTCATCTCCACATATGCCTTCTCCACAAAGAAATTCACCTCCTATCCCTTCTCCTAATGCATCAAGTGAAGGAGCTAATAGTAGCCCTAATGAGGAGAAAACTTATGACAATGGAGAGTAAAATGACAGTGAGGTAGAAACAAAGGTAGATGAAGAAAACAAGGAAGAGGATAGCAGTGCTGAAGAAAAAGATGATGGAAGTAGCCATGAAGAACAAAAAAAAACAGTGAGGAAGAGGAAAAATCTATTAGGGAAGACTGAGAGGATGAAGATAGCATGGAAGAAAGTGAAGAAAATGAGGCAAGGGTAGAAAACAATGATGCAAGTACATAGATTAATCAAGAAGATGAAAGTGATGAAAATGAGGAAAACAGTGGGGCAGAAACAGAGCCTAATGATGAAGAAAATTATGATGACATGGAGGAGGAAGATCAAGATGACAACCAAGAGGATTATGAAAAGAACAATGAAGATGAAAATTAGCAGGAAGGTGAAAAATATAGTGATGAATTTGAGCATGAAAGTGAGCCCAATGACAGTGAAAAAGGTGCTGAAAACAATGAAGGCAATGAAAATGAAGAGATAGAGGGAGAGGATGAACAAACTGAAGACCAAGAGTAGACAAATGATGAGGTTGAAACAGAGTTTGAAGATGATGGAATTGACCAAGACAGTGGTACAAATGAGACAGTCAGTGACAAGCAAGGAAATAGTCATGATAGTCATGACAATTGTCATGATTTTCATGACACTAATTAGCCTCTAAAAGACCAATAAATCCAAAGTGACAGTGCAGAAAGTGACAGAGAAGAAGGCCTCAGTGAAGGACAGAGCCAACATGAGGTAAGTAAGGACGATAGTGGTCAGTTTGAGGTCCAAGATGACAATGAAGAAAACAGTGAGGAAAGTAAGGATGATGATGAGGTTAAAGATCAAGAAATAAGTGACCCAATGGAGCATGAAGTCACTCATGAAAGCCATGACAGAGATGAAAAGGCTTGTGACTTTATCAAGGATCAAGGCACCCTCATCACTCCTCTCACATGCACCTACCACAGAGGCAAAAGAGATGTGTTTGCTGCCTCAAAAAGGCAAAGGGCCATCTCTCCCCCAGCTATCAAACAGAAAGACAAAGGCAAAGAGAAGATGGAAAAAGGTGAGCAACAGGTCAAGGTGAGGAGAAGCAAAAGGATCAAGAGGACTTCTTAAGGGCCTCAATTCATTGATTTAGGCAATGACACTGAGGACAAGGAGATGAACACAAAATTTCTTCTCTTGGAGAAGGATACTCAACTTCAGGAGTGGGAAAGAGACTTTGAGATGGCACAGCGTGTCATCCATTATTACAAAGAGGAACACAAGCATTTCAAAGAGGTGAAGAGAGGCCTTGCCTTACAAAAGAAAATGACAAAGCATTATGCAAGGAAGAACATGCTTGCATGTGCTAAACTGAGGAAGGCCCTCATGGAGCTTGAAGACCTAAAAAGAGCCAAAGTACAGGACATCCTTGGAATTTTGGCTAAGGCATCTCAACAGGTGTCCAAGACCTCTTGAGGGACCTCTCCACAAATTTTGAGGCAAATTGGACAAATTTTTGTTTTTTCCAAATTTTGACCCCTCGGAGCGCAGCACCCTAGGCGCTATGCACAAAATTGGTGCATCCTAAACTCTCAAAATTTGCATTTTTTTATTTCTCACATCACCAACAATATATTCACCAATTTTCAGATCATTTGGAGCATTTTTACCCCCTCAAAAGGTCAAAACACATCAAAAATTTGACCTTTCTGCCTCATTTTCAGACCAGGCGCTGCGCACAGACCAGTGTTGGGAGATTTAATTTTTGTACAATAAAATGGCATCCATTCAGCACAGCTCAATAATTTCTGGAAATTAGGCTCCTCGGGCTTTCCAACGGGCCATCACGGAGCCAAATCCGGTGTCGGGAAGGGGTCCAAAACTCAACTGCAAGAGACCCTATTTTCTGTTGAAGTGGCGCTACGCACAGAGGCTGCCTAGTGTGCTTTGGACCAAAAGTCAACAAAACACACTCATTTATTGTAAATAGATATTTTTGAGTTTTTTGAGGCAAATTAAGCTAGAATTAGGTGCAAATATTTATTTTATCATTTATTTCTTGGGATATTATGTGCCTTGGGCCTTGCATGGTCTCTTGGCCATAAATGATATTTATGACTATATTTGACATTTTCCTACCACATTTAGGGTTTT